>MU891695.1:0-10235 GCA_036418205.1 Ostertagia ostertagi
AGAGAGGAGAGAGACTGTCAAACGAGAGGATCAACGAATAGTTTTCATGGAATAACTTGTTACAACTTTGACCAATCAGTAGTTTTGTACATGGTCAGACCCGCCACAGAGAGACGAGTCCATCACAGTTCAGTCCTTTCATTTTATCCGCTTTCGAGTCAGCTACGACGGTGCGACAATTTGCTTCTTCTTCTTCTTCTTCTTCTTCTTCTTCTTCTCCCTAGCGTTAGTCCCGCGCAGTCGCAGGGTCCGCTGTCTTTGTCAGTCGTCGCCACTTTAGTCTGTCCAGGGCGTCCTCTGCTGTGGCCATGACTTCACTTAGATCCTTCTTGATCACATCTCTCCACCTCTTCTTTGGGGCTCCTCGCGGTCGCTTGCCTTGCACTTCGAAGTCCATCGCTGTTCTTATCGGATGATCCTGTGGCCTCCTTAGCACATGCCCATACCATCGTAGACGCTGTTCCCGTACCTTCAGCTGGACAGGGGCAGTCTGCATGACCGCTCTGACATCCTCGTTTCTAACCCTGTCCAGCCGCGTCCAGCCGCAGGCCCACCTCAGCATCCTCATCTCAGCGGAGTGAAGCTGCCTTTCGTGATTCTTGTTCAGGGGCCAGCACTCGCTGCCGCAGGCCTTACCACTGTCCGGTACACACCTTCCCTTTGAGCGCTCTGGAGCACCTTCGATCGCAGAGGATTCCAGTGGACTCCCTCCATTTCATCCATGCAGCGTTGACCCGAGCCTTCACCGCCTGATCCACACTACCGTCGGCTGCCAGATCGCTCCCAAGGTAGCGGAAGTCCTCCACTCTTTCGATGGTCTCACCATGGCTCTGCACCCTCTTCGGAGCTCAGGAACTTGGTCTTCTTGACATTCAGCCGGAGCCCGCCTTCTGCCAGGACATTCTGCCATTCTGCACCTTGGCTTGAAGTTCCTCTCTGCTATCCGCTATCAGGGCGATGTCGTCAGCGTAGAGGATGGTCTTCAGTGGTCCTTCCATGAGGCCCTTCACCATGGTATCGAGCGTTAGGAGGAACAGGAAGGGGCTCAGAGCTGACCCTTGATGCACCCCAACCGTGATGTTTATCTCCTTTGTTAGGCCGTGAGGGGTGCGTATGGCTGCTTTGGCTCCTTCGTACATGTCCTTCACCAGCGAGATCAGGTGTTCTGGCACGTTTCGTTCCCTGAGCGACCTCCACAGCACTGCTCGCGGTAGCCGGTCGAACGCCTTCTCCAGGTCGAGGAAGGCTAGGTAGCAGGGTCGGCGCTTTTCTCGATACTTCTCCATCACTTGCCTTGCGATGAAGATGGCATCCGTTGTAGACCTTTCGGGCATGAACCCGAACTGTTCCTGGGAGATCTGGGACCAGCTCCCGCAGTTTCGAGTCGACCAAGCGCTCGTACGTCGTAACTTCATGGTATGCGCAGTCAACTTGATTCCGCGGTAGTTGGAGCAGTCCATTGCGTCGCCCTTCTGTTTGAAGATGGGGACGATGGTACTTGTCCTCCATGCATCCGGCATCTTTCCTTCCACTGTTACCTTGTTCAGGAAGCTGGTGAGCCACCTTATGCCGTACTCTCCGAGCGCCTTCCATGCCTCGATTGGCACCCCATCTGGGCCAACCGCCTTTCCAACCTTCATCCTCCCAAGTGCACACCTAACCTCATCCTCAGTCCAGAGTGCGATGGGACCAGCTGTGGCCTCTGCCCGTGAGTCGTTCTTGTGGGGGAACTCCTCGTTCAGAAGAGCCTGTGAAGTACTCTTCCCACCTCCTCTTGACTTCGGCTGGCTTTCTTAGGATGACACCATCGCTGCCTTTTACACTTTTCACCACCCTGATGTCTTGAGTAGCACGATGCCGGGCCTTAGCCAGCCTGAAGACGAACTTCTCTGCGTTTCTGCTTTCCAACTTCTCGTACAAGGCGTCCATTTCCGTGTTCTTCGCCTTGGCGACAGCAGCCTTAGCGAGCCTCTTGCAACTCCTTGTAGGTGGCGAGGTCTTCGGGGCTCCGGGTCTTCTGCCAGCGCTTGTATGCTTCCTTCTTCTGCTTCACGACTCGCTGGACCTCCTCGTTCCAGAACCACGCTGCCTTGTCTCCTCTGAATCCACCTCGCGTCTCGCCCAGGACCTCCTTGGCACATCGCAGGATGGTATCAGCCGCGTTGCCCCAAGTCCGCTGTATTGGCCCGTTAGGATCTGGGAGACCGACTTCCATTATCTTTCGCCTGAGGTCATCCTTCTCCGCTTGGTGCAGCTTCCACCACCGGATTCTCCTCTCGGTTCTTACCCTTGTCTTCTTGGGGAGGTCTATCGCAATGTCTGCCAGGAGGGGCCTGTGCTGGGGAGCCAGATCTTCGCCGGGTAGAACTTTGATATCCTTCACAGTTTTGAGGGTTGATCTTCTTACCAGCACATGGTCGATTTCCGTCTGTCTCCCTCCACTGCTGTAGGTTACCTTTTGAGATTCCCTTTTCGCGAAGAACGTGCTGCAGACTGCCAAGTCGTGGGCTGTAGCCAGGTCCAGAACCCTCTCTCCCTCAGCGTTCCTCGTTCCTATCCCTCTACCTCCGTGCACTCTTTCTAAGCCTCTTCTGTCACTACCGATGTGACCATTCAGGTCACCTGCCATGGTCAGGTAATCATCCTTCCGGAACCGATCTTATGGCTTCGTCCAGGCTCAGATAGAACTCGTCCTTATCACTTTCGGGGCACCCGGCTTGCGGTGCGTACACGGAGAGTATGGTCCAGTACCCCTCCTTCGTGTCTATCCTCACAGCCATGATCCGATCGCTGATCCTGTTCACAGCGGAGACATAGTCCTTGAGCGACTCCGCTACCGCTATGGCCACGCCGTTCCGCTTGGTGTCTTCTCCATTGTAGTAGAGCTTGACACCTTCCCCGATTTCCCCTGGCCTTAGCACCTTTCCATCGCGTCTCCTGAAGGCATAGGACTTGGATATTCCTGCGCGTCATCAGATCAGCAACCTCTCGGGACTTCCCAGTTAGCGATCCTACGTTCAGAGTCCCAATTCGAACTAGCTTCTTTGGCCGAGGCCGTTCACTCGGTAGCCCTCGCATACTGACCACAGAACTCGGGCGGGGGTTCTGCGCGCCACTTCCGGGTGACGTCCTAGCTTTATCACTGATTCCTTTTTCGACTTTAGACATATTTGTTGTGACGGGGTCTTCATCAGCCGGCCTGTCAACCTGGGCCTGACGCTGGTACTAGAACCATTTTTGCAATTTTTGCAAGGCATGGTTTAGAGCCTCGGCAGGGATCGAACTCGCGGTTTTTCAGAGGTGCAGACTCGGCTATCCCTGCCTGGTGCGACGATTTGCGACGCAACAAAACCGAAATCGCAACGCGTAGATCTTACACATAAAGAGCAGTATTGTAATTCAATCAGGACCAGCGTCAACAAACATTACAATGGTGAATGTGCACGAGGAGAAGGTTATGCCGCCTGTCACGCGGTTTGCAGCAGGCGCAGCTCTCCGGGCACAGGCGGGAATGGATATAATTATACTAGGGCAGTATTCGTCGCAAAATGTTAAGATACATCCTTCAAGCAGGGGCAGCCATGAACTGGTCGACTCTTCTACGCGATGTACCTCGGCTGCCGACTACTGAACCAACCCTGCAAAAGCACTAACGAGCTGGAGATTACCTCGCATCTTACTCGATGAACATCTCACCTATTCATTGCCACTTTTTAGCCGACTGAACGACCTCTTCAAAGAGAAGTGTTGCGAAACATCATAGTGATGGAACAATCATCGCTGAGATCATCTCAGTTAGAATTCTGGCGCTTTCACCGAGCAGATTGTTGGACCCAACTAATATTAGCAAGGAATACTAAATTGTTATTTGGCTTTCCCCTAAACGTTTTTACGTCTTTGACGTTATGTTAGACTGCCTTCATGCTCTACGCTGTTGCTGACGTTGCGAGGAGTGCGGACGGTGCGAAGGGTGAGGTGCAAAGAGCGTCAACACACGCGCTAGTGTACTCAGCGTAGAGTGCTTTTCGATCTCTCAATTTGATTTTCTTACGTTTTGTAGATGCGGCACACAGAATATCAAAAGTAGACAGAATGTGTTGGAACCAGGGTCAAGCGAGGCGTCGAGGAAAATTCGGAAATACGACCCCCCCCCCTCCCTCTGCCGAAGGCCGAAGTCCATGAAACAACCCTCTTTAAAAGCCGAACTATGAAAAAGTTGTTTAATTCTCCACCAAAACTGCTCATAAAAAAGCCCTGCTACCCCATCGTCCACAAAAACTCGTTTAACCCTTTCGGACCTGAATTTTTCCCCGTGAGAAATTTTTCTTCTAGCTATTGTTTATTACTTGTGAGCATATAGGTATCATTATGGCGAAATTTGGAAGCTATTCGATCACAAACAAAGAAACTAAGAAGCTTTGAAAATTGGCCCACCTTCTTAGTTTTTAAGCTTATGTCGAAACAATTCGAAATTTCATAGTTATGCCGAAAAAGTTTATAATCTTGCATAACATTATAACCCATAATTTTGATTTAGGAATGGATCTACTTCAAGTATTTTAAGAAAAAGTCACACTTACTTGGCCGGTTGCGGGGGTCAGCGCCCATTCATTGTTGCACTTGTACACAAATACTTGTAATACTAACAGCAACACACAATGAAATGGCAGGTTTAGCTCATAATTAGGAAGGGGAAGGTTGACTGAAGCAACCTCTAGCAGGATTAGAAAAACCATGCTGTTTCAGCGGCAATGCAAGCGTTTGAATTTGATGGTGGCAATTGCCACCGCCAGGGCCGAAAGGGTTAAAAAGTATAAAAGTGAAAAAGTCAAAGAATGATCATTAATGACGAGTCCTGTCAAACGAGCAAACGAGAAACGGAGCAAAAAACGTCAAACTAGTCACTAGAAAATGGCGTACTATGACAACACCTCTTCTTTGTTTATTTCCTCCACAAGACTTACCAAATTCTAGTACTACACAGATTATGGTTCTCAATTTACACGTCCCCCTTTCGCTCAAAGGAAGCCTTGTAAAAGCCTTCGCCAGCTGTGTGTTGACTGGACTTTGGCGTTGACCGTGGAGCAGCTTATTTACTATTGAAATTTGAACAAATATTCAAATGATTATAACTTTCTTCAAAGTTAACGAATTTTCAATCTGAAAGCTGATTTGGGAGTTTTGTGAAGAGCTTTTTCTAATCAGTACTGAAATTACAGGAAGTTATAAGAAATAACAAATTTAGATCAAATAACGAGGAAAATTCGAGACGAGCACGAGTTTTTACACTTTCCGGAGCAATAACTTGCTTCATTTCCGTCAAATTCAAAAAGTTGATACGTCATACAAAACTAGAAGATTTTCTCTATCAAACGGTCGCTAAAGCAGCTTCATACGTCCAGTACTCAAAAAAAATGGCCACGTTGAGGATTTTTGCCCGAGTACCGCCGAAAGGTACTTTTTCGCTACATTAGCACTATCCCAACGACTATAGCTCCTTGCAGGAGCGATTACATACTGAAGTAGGAGCAGATTCAAAATCCTCGTGCTTTTCTCTCTGCAAAAAGTGTAAAATTGTTTAGCGGGTCTCAACTTTAAAGGTTACATGCTTGTGAATTTGACGCTGAAGGCTGCGTTTCTTGTTGAATAGTGTACTCCTCTCTGTAATTTAACATGAACTCTTTCAGAACCCTCTTGATTCTTCCTGAATTAAGATTCGTTATCAAGATAGCCGTAGCTGAAGCGCGCGCAACCAACTGGGCCCACTCTGGGATGCGCCGTGTGCTTCACATCTCGTTGGATTTGAGGACCTACTTGAAAGATAAAATATCCCTAGAAAACGTGCGAATTTCGGATCCTTTGACTTGTGTGGTGATGAAACACTAAAGTCACTAAGAATTGCTAAGCGGACACCTCTAAATCACGAAGATTTTGTGTGGACGGAATCAATTGTTATTGGAAATACTCTGGCCTGGTATCGATTCGATCCTTAATGTTTGTCCTCCGACGATGATCCTACTGTATCAATCGGGCCCGATCTCTCCCCAGCGGGCCAATACGACCCCCCCCCTCTGTGACATGTCGAGGATTCCTCAACGCACGCTTGACCCTGGTTGGAACTATCGATTGGAAGCCACCGACTGTACGCGAAGTACGCGTTATACGCCAGTGCACGTATGGACTTGTTCGCACCAGGGTCAACCGTCCGTTGGACAAAGTCCAACGGGGGGGGGTCGTATTTGGCTGCGCCAGAGGGAGGGGGGTCGTATTCGCAGGAGTCAACGTTGCAGTACGAAGAGGTTTTTGGGTGTAGATGACGAGAGGTGGTTTTCGCTATAAGGAACCTAATGTGGCGTTGTGATGAAGCTCGCAGTTGTTGGCTCTTGCTGGGACCATCGAACGATTAGAATCAAGACTTAGTTCCCGCGGCAGTAGGTGAGAGGTAAAACTTCAGAGTGTTTCTTCAAATATTGAGCACAAGCGAGGGCATGGCGCACACCAGAGCAGAATTATACGATCCATGCTCACGTACACAAATATAATTCTAGAGGTGAACCAATGCCTTCAAACTGGACATAAGTTAGTAAAAGAGTAACCACTATGGTAGATTGACTTCTAAAGTGCTACAAGAAAAGTTTGGGAACAAAAATATTTGCCTGTCGGCAACTTCTTTAGAAAAGGTTCAGCATCTCTAATGAAGCACAAAGCTCGTGCGATGTCACGGTATCATTATTCCCGATAAAATTGAGTTTGAAGACAGTTATCAGTGTTTAAGTGTTGAAAACCTGCGTTTTCAGGAGAGTAGCTCCGAAAATTCGTGAAAAAAGAACGGTCCAACGGAGCGATTCTTTGACTCCTTCGACTTTAGAAGGAGCTCAAGTATTCAGTGGAAAGCTCTAACCTTCTGCTTCAATTCAGGGGGATAAGAACTGCAAAAAGTTCAATCTGAAGAAAGTTATAACAATTTGAAGCCAAAAAACCTGCGCTCTGCAAAAAATCGGTCCGCGATTTCCCAAAAACGGTCCAACGGGGCGATTTTTTGACTCCTCAACTTTGAAGAAAGTTCAAGTATTTGTTGGAAAGCTCTAACCTTCTTCTTCAACCCAGGGGGACAAGAATTGCAAAGGTGGAATTTGAAGAAAGTTATAGTAATTGAAAGCCAAAAAACCTGGTCTTGCGAAAAAAAAAACGGTCCAACGGGGCGATTTTTCGGAAGGAAAGAGATTTTTGCAAAAGCTTGAGCACTTTTTAGAAAGAAAACAGTCTGAGCTTTCCAAATTTTCTTACCGCTCCTCATAGTTCCTTCTTTGAAGAAAGTTACAACCTTTCAAAGAAGTGCACATTTCTGTAAATTCTTTGTTTTCTACCCCATAACCGACGTACTTTTGAAGATAAGGCATAATAGATGTGATCCTCTGAAACAAGCAGTTAAGTAGATTACAAATCCGCTTAGCAATTTGAAAAATATTGATATTGAACAAAATTACGCTTATTTGAAAGTCAATAGTCTGTTTCTCGCGACCCGCGCTGCGCCGAGGGGGAAGATTGCGCGCGCCAATGCGAACGCAACGCTACCGTGCTCCGGTCGGACACTTCTGCTGTATACTCTCACGCTCTGAGATGCGCCATGCATTCGTTTGCAACTTGAAATCATTGTGAATATCCCCCTTTTGATGCGTTTGCATATCGATGGAAATTTTTGTGATTCTGAACGCCAAGTCATGAAAGGCAGGCAAAGCGCCATTCAAACTAATGGGCAGTACTGTTCAGCACCTAATAAAGGCAGTCCGTTTTGCGATGTTATGCATAAGTAAATTACGATATCAGGAAACTAGAGTTCGTCTGCTACTGTGTTTGAATTCAAGCCAAGTGTCCTTAGATATTTTGTAGATTGCACTTACTTCCCCTAGTGTTAGCTTTTCCTTACAGTGTACCGTACATAATAAGGGGGGGGGTCGTATGGAGACTCTCGAAGAGGGGGGGTCGTAAAAATCCTGAAATCGGTCCAACGTGACGGTTGACCCTGCTTCGCACCGTCCGCAAGGGAGCAAGGAATGAAGGCAGCCCTATGAAAGTTAGGTTAGACATGCACATTTGGACTTCATGGTCAGAAACGACAAGAACTTTTACGAAATAATACTTGCTAATGCATGTACTGATGCTGAACAGCTATCAATAACTTTCTTTTTCTTCAAGTTATTCTTGTAGATAGTCACGAGTTATCAGTTCAGGAGCTTATCCTTCTATTTTATAAAGCGCTAACTTTGTGTGTCGGTTTGTGTATCTGTATGTGTGTGTGTATGTATGTATGTGTGTCCGTCCGCAAAATGAAGTGAGTGAGAAGGAAGCTCATGGGATAAACAAACCGCTAACAAATCGGGTAGCTTACAGGATTTGAGATATCAATGTTTTGTAGCAGGATAGTTGTGATAACACTCTTAGGGCTATATAAACACCTGCTTAGCACACTTCCGTTCATTCCACATGGTGCTGCAGTGGCAGCTGGAGGGCAGTGGAGAGAGGAAGGGAGGATGAGGAAGGGAAGCGAAAAATCTACCGTCATATCATGATTGTGTCCCTTCTACTGTATGAAACACCATTGTGTTGCATACGCGTCACTTCCAGGAGGTGTTGGTGTCACAGGAGGAAGGGACCATAGCGGAGGATAGAAAGCTTGCGCAGGAAAGGAAGGTCCCGGCGGTTGACGGGGGACTAATCTGGTAAAAATATAAACAATTTGACTAACTTTGTTATCATCCGCGAAGAGATGCTGCAATTTCTTTTCGTTCTGAGTTGTGTGCGGGTCGACAGATGGCTCGCCCTTTATAACAGACCACTTGGGTTGTGTTTTACGCATAAGGTTCACTTCAACTTTTTCCCTCTCTACTTAAATTGAAGAAGAGTTTCACGATAAGGAGCAAGGTCTAGGAAGGTTTAAGGAAGGTCTAAGAAGTTGTGTTTTCAACTGTTTGCTAGTATAGTGCTGGTGAATATAGTGGCAGTCATCCCCGCAGCTTGTCAATACCTATAAACAATCACCAGTTTTGCTCCGCTCACTACCGCGTGCATGTTAAAGTAGGTAGTAACAAAAATGAGCATAACCGAGCTTTTTTTTGAACGGCATGTATGCTTATGTGATGAATATCAATGATGTTGTTAATGAAAGTAGTGCTGTTGATAAAGCAGTTATTTACCGTAGCTCTTCACCCCATAAACATCCATCATTTTTCGGAAATTAAGATGGTCTAGCGGCGAAATAAACTTGGATAACTAACCTGATTACGTAGGCTGCTTACTATCAATCATTGGCGTAAACAGCTGCCAAGCCTCGAATGAATGTTGGGATAGTTTAGCGGTTAAATGACTCTTATACCGAGGAAACTGAAACAGAAATATGAATACCTATCGTGTTTCTGCAAACACAGACCATCTTGAGAAGCTCGCGAAGGTTGGCGATCGAATGGACTGGATTCTGAAGACGACATTGGAAAAGTAATAGAATGTTTCTTTTTTTTTATCGTGCATCTAGATAACAACTTTAGTGACCCATCATTTCCATGAATGCTCTTATCAGTCTTTATCTGTTGTTATCACTTCCTGTCACCGGTCATATATGTTCTCGTCCCACTCCCTACATCACATTTTGGAACCGAAGCCTCACCGCTGCTAGCACGCCATGAATCACGCCACCCTCCCCTTCTGAGGATCCTTATCGGTCCTTATCAGCTATTATCAGTTTCTGTGACTCAACATGTTCCCTTCCCTCCCCTGCACCATATGCTGGAGCCGACTCTTGAATGCTGCCGCAACTCATGCAATGGATTCCGCGACTTTTGCATTCTAACATGCCTCTCATCGGTTCTTATCAATTGTTATCAGATTCTGTCCCCGCCAAATATATTCCCGTCCCACCCCCTACATCACATGTTGGAGCCAACAACTCTCTGATGCAATGACCTTCCCTTCTAACGCCCCTATCAGCACTTATCAGTAGCTATCCATTTCTGTCATCTGCCAAATATGTTCCCGTCCCACCCCTATATCATATCAAAAATCAGCTCCTATGACTGCTGCGACGCGCGCTATGAATTTCGTGACACACACACACTCATACGCAAACACACAAATACAACATACACACGCACACACACTTGGAGAATTATAGTAGGGATGTTTCCCGTTTTCTTAAATCGTTGTTTGTTCACGAAATAATCGATTTCTCAATTACCTCCTAG
>MU891696.1:0-42368 GCA_036418205.1 Ostertagia ostertagi
GTTTTAGTTAGCGTAATGCAACTAATATCTTACAACTGTCTGCACTTAAATTTTTATTGGAAAGTAGTTGATGATTTGATTCCCAGTGATCAGTATGATATAGGAAAGCAACCCGTCCTGCAAAAGAATCGTAGGGAATGGGCAGAGAGTACTTGCATCTATCTATGTCTCTTTATGTACATACTTTGAAAGCGCTGTGGAGGAACGGCATCTCAGTAGAAAGTCCAAAACGGGGAGATTCGCACTTCTTGACATCATTGAATACTACAGCCGCAAGTGGGTCACTCATCAGAGCAAGGTTGGAAAGGAAGGTATTTGAACTAAGGAATGATCAGACATCGCTATGACCACATGAGTTTCTAATTAGTTAGAACTAGACGTATTTTTTGGTACTTAAGCAAGTCGTCGTGGGGACAAAACACCTTGCCAACGACTCCGAGTGCGGTCACTGTATGGCGCACGCCAGAATGGACTATGTCTGTGCCAAGTGTACAATTTCCTATTTACTCCATCAAAGTGACGTGTCTAAAAGCATTTCGAGAGTGTTTAAAGAGGTTTCTCGCTACGGCGGGGAGGCAAAGAGTTTTTGAGTGGCTTCGGGAATTTCCTCGACATTTCCTCGACGTAGATTCCTATTAATTCAGAAAATGTACGAATTAACTGCAACACCTGTCAAAAAGCGTAAATCTTCTACTTTACAACGCTTGTCCCCTATTTACAAATCATCGTCAATTGAGAAAATTGCTGTCTTCAAAACTCACATATAAGTTTCAGTTTCATTGACAATTCCTCGACTCTCCAACTCTCGAGGGAAGACGAGCTCGAAAAATGCTCAGCAAAATTTAGAAACTGAGAGCTTTGTCTTGTTTTGTTTGTTAACTGCTGTTTTAACGCCGCAGTTCGCGTTGCGAATGTTTCACAAGAATGCTGGGTTGTGAACAAAACTTTCGCCCCAGGCGAGGCTAGAACCCGCACCTCTCGCTTTCCGGGCAAGTGCGCTACCAGTTACGCTACCGGGGCACCATTTCAATCCAACTCAGCTTTTCATGGTATACGTACCAAGCTTTCAGCACTCACACGTCTAACGTGTTGAGCCGGTTAGCCGTTATCGGCAATGACCGAGAGGCTGAAAGCTTTAGCAATGGATTTTGACTTGTTTGTTTGTTATGCTGTTTTAACGCCGCAGTTCTCAGGACTTTGTGCATTCAAAAAGCTCCCATTGTTGAAATGATTGCCAACGATGGAGAGTTATCGTCCCAAACAGGGGGAAAACATTTGAGGATCCATCTTCCAACTAGCGCGCTTAGGCACGGCGAAGGGCGCCAAGGATAATTAGTACCGCTATACTGGAGCGCACGAGACTGTTCAACTGTGCGTAAGCAGTACCTCTCTTCAATGTTCAACTTTCGGCCAATGTGGCAAGGATAAATGTCTTGGAAGGAAAGAAGGAGAGCTAGTCTGAGCAGAAAATGTTTAACATTTGGCCGCGAAGCATTTGCGTGGCATCGGTGCTGCCTTCCCCTCGTACATCTGCGCTAACAACGATATGGAACCGAATGTGGAGAGGACAAAAGAGGATCCTATTCGCAGTTCCGTTTGGGGGGGGGGGAGGTCGGTGAAGGGGGGTTCATTTTTTCGAACGATTTCACTCTGATCATCATTGTCGCCGAACGTATTTTTTTCTATTTGATATATTTGTGAATGCCTTATTCCAGAAACCTGAGCGTTCGAAGCGAAACTGGACAACCTCTCTTTGGGAGATTGTCCACATCGTCGACTTCTTCTCCCCAATGTGTTTCGAGGCGCGTCGACAGAATAAAAGGGTGGGCCAGAATTACGGTAACAAGACATATACATCAGTGAAACCTAAACTTTTTTACGAATAAGCTTCAATAGCTAGTATCACAAAGAAAAGCTCGGGTTTGGGTTTGAAATCTATATATAATGCATATATTGGGTTGATCCATAATTTCTGGCCGATTTTCGTTCCGATTCAAATTTCTTCAGATAAAATTACCTTCATAGTGAAATAACTTGATATGTTGAAGAACACATGAGGACTCTCAGCCAATACGTTCCGGAAGCTAAAATGCGCAACGGGATACTTTGGCAGAACTTGAAATGGATCAACGACCAAACCCAACGATTATGCTTTATGACAATTTTAAGAAGAATCTTGCAGGGAGTGCGATAGGCAAGATTAGCTCTACATTTCCCTTAGCCTCTGCTAATGATCGAACAGTGCTATTAGCTCAATATCCTCGGCAAATACGATAGGAGCTGCAAAGTTGACCTCGTTATGGACCTCCAGTCACTTTCGATGAGATCCCCTAGCGCTATGTAATGGAAGTGCACTGAAACGCTATTAGCAGGAGACTATAGCAAGCCTACACTATAGTCAGCCTACACTCCATGAGTCGACACCTGAACGAAAGGGACTGCAGGAATGAAGCCTCGATGAGAACACCATGCATAGGCTAAGCATGACCGAGAAGCACTCCTGACCATCTGCAGAAGTTTCATTCTGCGACCGCATAGACAGGACATTCCCTAGTTGGCCATCAGTGCAGATAAGTCAAGAGTCCTCTGCGATAACAACGCGCGGCTCGCTCGGTGGCTACCTCGCAGCCTGGACCCACCATCTCGACCAAAGCCCGAACTCTTTCATCAGAGGATATTACCCCCTCTTCGTCGGATTCGCTGAGTATCCCATTTTGGGAACCATTTCACTTTATGCAGACAAGCATTACAAAGGTGATCACGGAATAGTTCCTGAAGTTGGCCGCAGCAGTACGAGAGAACGGTTTGAATTGTCTCAAAATCTCCCTTCTCCGAAGGACTGCCCGGAATCTTATTGCAAAGATAATTCGTCACGTTTCTAGGGTATTGACTGGGTCACGACACCATATCTATCGTATAGACCTGATGTTGCTCCATCGTACTATCACCTTTTCAGCTCCGTGAGGGTGCACCTTGGAGGGGAAACAGTCAGTAAATACAACCACCCCAAAAACGGCCTCTCCCAGCTTTTCATTTCACAGCTTCACTCGTTCTGGGAGGAATTCATCTATTCGATCCTCAGCAAATGGATCAGTGATCATGATGGTGGTTATATGTTTGATCAATGCTTTTTTAAGGGAGATAAAACTTGAAGAAATCAAAGAGGTGAAATCCGGCCAGAAATTTTGGGTCAGCCCAATACAAGCCTTTAGATGATGAGGGGAGGCATGCACGGTGGCAGGCAGGTGAGAAAATGATTCCAGGTTCTCTGTTGCGCCCACCTCAGGAAATCATAAGTTTTAGGGATTCACTTTGCTGTTGCCTCCAGGTTGACCATGCAAAAAATCCAGCTGACTCCAGTTGGGGATTCCTAGAAAATAGTTGTGAGATAACTATGCACCCTAAAAATTCCTCCTTGCAGCATTTTTGCCTTATGACTGAGCGCCTTGTCCTGCTAAAACAGCCATAGTAACGTTCTCAATTGGCTTCTTGTCCATGAAATGCACTGGATCATAAGTGTATCCAAGAGGTCTGAGTGTATCCAGAGGTTCCATGAAGGGCTTTGCTGGGCCTGCTTCGCAACGCCTGAATATGTTGAGCGAGGTACATTAGACTTTCATTATCATCTGCAAATTCAACTGCGAATTCAGTTTTGGCGAGCTCATCCATCTGTCGATTTTTCATCAATAACAGTGAAGTTCGTTTAAAATAGCTCTCCGTGAACGACATTTGCAGCTTTACCAACTCTGGTTGCCTCTCACGTTGCAGTTTTGTATTCGGTTTTCGAGTCCACTTTTAACGCATTTGGACCATTGACGTTTTATAGTGATTTTTGCTGAAAACGCTCTCCCCGCCGCAATATCCAACTTATCCGGTTAAGCAAGAATTAGAATTTCGTGCATTCATATTTGGATCTTCTCACATTGACTGGTCGGTCAGACTTGTATCACCTGCATCACCTGTCGTCCCGTTGATCATCGAGTTGCTCGAGCGGGCGTCAGCAACATCTTATGTTCTTTTGACGTCCCGAGGGATCCAATCAGTTAGCGTTCTGGTCCAACGGTCATCGTAGAATCGCATGACATGTTCGGCCCAACTAATCTTCTACTCCCTGGCGAGAACGGCAGCGTCCCCGAACTTGATTGTTAACGTAGTTCGGTACTCCGGATTTCCCTCTGCGTTTGTGTGCATAGGGTGACTCCAAGCATTCGTCCTCCTGACAGCGCGTCGAATAACGCTGAAGTCATGCTTGCACTACCTGCGCAGAATCCAGATCTCTGATGGGTTCGTTAAAGCAGGACGGATTGCGGAACTGAGGTGAGCACGAAGCCGGTTGTTCTTCGTCTTTTTTGCTACTCGCTCGGTGCTTATATACGCTCCCATGCTGCTATTTTCCACCTGCTCTACTCTGAAGCCATGTTGTCCATCGCGTTGATTTCCGGACTCAGTTCAACGTAGCTGGAGCATTCGGAGATGTTCGTTCCGTTAAGCGTGAATGGGGCATTAGGAACCGATCCGTTCATCATAAACGTAATCTTCGCTATGTTCAGCTGCAAACTGACTTTACCACAAGTGCAGCTGAAATAAGTCACCATGCTCTCTGCCTGCTTGATATTCGGCGTCATGATAACAGTCTCGTCAGGAAACCGAAGGTGCTTTGGCTGCCGGCTCTCACATTATTTGCCACGTCTTCCCATCCCAACTGATGCACGACGTAAGCGGCGCTGAAAAATTGACAGGTCGCCCTGTCGAATCCCTCCCTTCACATTGATGACTACCTTTTTGTAGAATGATGAGATTCTAGCCGTAAAGTTGCTGTAGGGCTTACGAAGAAACCTTACGAAGAGAGCATGGTGCCGTGGTTGCCTAAAGACTCGATGTTCGCTTCGATTACGTGACTACTTGAACTTTCCTGTGTGTTCTCTGCCGCAAAAGGCCAGACGCAGTCGATTAGAGAACGGCGTCCGGCTCGCCTCCACAACCCAGGAAGACAACTTTAGGACTCAGCCTTGGAGGGAGAAGGGACTCCGGAGTGGGTGAGCCAATTACATTGTGGCGAAGTTCGGATGTGTCAGATCACAATAATCATAAGGCGCTGTTTGAGTGAGAGTGCGCAGGCGAGAGTATGGAATCGACGCGGTTTAAAGGACCGAGTTCAAGTTGTCCGTAGACCGGTCGCTTCTGTCTTCACAGATTCAAAGACCTTTCCAAGTCGATGAACCTAAGACAGAGCGGAATCTTGTACTCTCATGGTATTTCAATCAATAAATTTGGTATCCGCATGTATATGGTCGAACCAGGGTCAACCCTACGTTGCTACAAGTAACAATGGGGGGGGTCGTAGTTTCTTGAAGTTTGTGGGGGGGGTCGTACTTGTTTCGGTAGGGCGAAATCACATGTGATGAGGTGAGAGCGCGCGGGAGGAAATTTGCCGTAGCGTGCGTACCCCCTAGAAAATGTGGCAGTGGAAAGGCATAGGTAGAAATAGGTGATATAGAGGGAAAATTAGGGAAAATGAAGGAAAATCTAGGGAGATTTTACGGTTTCATGGAAGTTATATACCCCCTACCCCACTCGATTGTGTTTTTTGAAAAAAAAATTAGTTGTGAAGAAGGGAGTCGTATGAAACCCTCCGTGAAGGAGGGGGGTCGGGGGAAGAATTTTGCAAAAAGTACCGACGATAGGACCGACACTGTGCCGAACCCTGCCGCTCACACGGCTGTTTTTTCGTATTCTGCAAGCATGACTCTTGTGAATAGTTCATTTACAGCAATTGCTTTGCAGGTAGCATTCAGATGGGGCAATAACCAACTTCGTCCGATTATCTCTTCTTATAGAACAGCGCAGTCCTGCCGGTTCTCCACGGGTGGGTTCCCTGCATTTCGACGCGTAGTGAAAAAGAGTCGAGCCAGAGTTTTGACGATAACTGGAGGTGATTCTTCGGTGTTCTAAATAGTTTAACCCTGTCAAGAACGGGTGCTGTACGTTCTTCATCGACTCGATGGCATGTAGGGCTTCAGAAGAGAAAACTGATGGAACCACGTATCCATATTGTTGCAGTTAGGAAGTAGGCAGATGGACATAGCTATCGGAGAGATCCAAGCTGAAGTTGTGCATGACTTTCGCCATTCCATTTGAGATACAGTAAGTGGTCCATCCAGAGTCGGAGGTAGGTCATCTTGGTCTTGCAGCTTACGAAGCTTTGGCGTGCATTGCGAATGCACCTCCTCACCTCTGCTGCTTCAGCTAGTATGTACTGCTGCTCTTCGTTTCCTGAGATCTTCTTCTACCGCCTCTCTCCATAGCTTCGCAAACTCGGACGTGAGCTGTTAATCGCCTACAGCTCGTGCGGCTGCGCACTGGCGTACCACTTTGAGAGTTTCTGGAGATAGACGTCCCTTGATGAATTTCAACTTCTCTGTCTTCCTACCGCTATCTTGACGATGTAAGTCGAACAGATGGTATTCCTCGTCGATGTTTTCGATGGCAGAATCCTCGCACCTGGCAAGGGGGTTGGAGTGGTCTCGATTGGTTACTGTCCTAGGGCTTAGCTCTTGAAGGTTGCTGCTCTCTCAACATGCAAGGGGAGGTGGAATCTTGCGCGGAGAAGGCGATGGTCCAGTCCTTTAGTATAACTTTGTCGCAACAGCGGCGTCGGCCAGGTGAGCCTGGTGGTCTATCTCGTTATAGAACTGTCCATCTAGTGATTTCCAAGCCCAACGAAGGCTCTTAGAACTGTGAGTTACCATTTATGGTCTGGATGGTGATGATGACTGGATCAACATGATAAACCCGACAATCTCTCACCCTACTCCCCATTCTATTCCCAGTACCGATGTAAATTCTTTAGCCGTTCTTTTGGGCCAATCTTAGTGTTAAAATCGCCGACGATGACCTTGAAGACGGTATAATCTTCCCTGTAAAACTTCTCCGAATCCATATAGAATCCCTTTGCTCCCCTTCGTCGTAACTTGATGTTGGTGCGTAGGCGACGAAGATTGTATAAGGTAAACCACACCTTTTCAACCGTTCAAATCCTACTTGCCATTTTCTTTGCGCTCCATGATGAGAGACTACGCGCATATCGCTCATGTTCTCAGACAGTTACACACTGATTTCTCGGGCAGCTCCGAAGTATCCATCCTTGTACCTTGTTCAAGAAACGCGGTATACCGCACTATGTTTCTCAGTTTATTATCTTGTATCAATGCGGATCTTACAAATCGGCGACAATGGCGTTTGGACTTTTTCGGTAGCGTAGAAACGGCAAGGACCCCTCACCTCACACCTTCGCACTCGCCGATCTTGAGTAGTGGTACGCAGAAAATAAATCGGTTGATGCGCTAGTAGCAGCAATCATCGACCTCCATTGCAACGCTTCCCACTCTCTGCGATTGATGTGGAGATCAACGCGCTCTCTCGAACGGTGTGCTCTTTCGCGTGTTCTTTCTTTTGTGATCGCTTCGTTTTGCCGTCGTACCACATTCGACTTTACTGGGATTGAGCCCTCTATTTCAGAGTTTCCGATGGCTTTTCTTGCATTTCATTCCACTTACAGTTTCTCCCTCCGTTCATCTATTTCTAACTGAGTTGCGCTCCTATACACCAGTTTTTATCCCTAGGCTTGCCTTTGAAGCAATTATTTAGAACCATTTTAGCTCTGTGCGCTACCGCGTGCATGACATCGAAGGCTTCGGTGAAAATGGGCAGTCAGTGGAGCGTTAGGTTCCACCGATAAAAAATAAGTTGCCTAAAATAATACACTGGTATGCAAAACCTAAGGAGAAACGTATTTTTTCTATAACGTGTTACTGGCGAGTAATATAACTCTGTAGAACCTAACCACACATAGGAAGAGCTGCTACAGTGCAGTACAGAAAACATTTGACAGGAACCCTTAAACGGTCCTCAAAGCTATCAATGAGCTACCTTACTTCATCTACCTCGTCAGTAAGTTTTGCACACCAGTGTAGATTAGCTGAATGCCCGCTCAAGGGAAGGAGCTAAAGTGCTTTCTGTAAAACCACCACCATCGAATGTCAGAACAGTTTGGCGATCGAATAATATTACTTTCAAATGATGTTGAAATGGAAAACCCAGCAATCATTCTCGTTTTTTTTTCAACCATCCACCGTACATTTCAGGAACTCTGGGGAATGTAGTGGGCAAATGGCGTTTTGGGCTAAGGAATCAACGCAAACGACAAATGACAATTAAGTAGAATACGTTGCCCCAATTCTAACCTTGGGTGACCTCTCATTCTTACGCATACGTTGGTCAGTCTTTATCAGCCCTTATCACTCCCCCCCACCAAACATGTTCCCGTCCTACCCTCTACACTACTTCCCGAAACCAACGCTCCACTGCTGCTGGGACACCCACTGTGAATTTCGTGAAAGTTGTGTCCGAGCGTCTTTCATCAGCCTTTATCAGACGTTATCACTTTCTGCCTCTCACCAAATATGTTCCCGTCCCATCCTGTGCATCACTTGTCGAAACTAAGGCTCACTGCTGCTGGGACACCCACTGTGAATTTAGTGAAAGTTGCCTTGCAGCGCCTCTTATCAGCCCTTACCGGCCATATCACTTTCTGCCTGCAACCAATATGTTCCCGTACCACCCTCTACACCACTTGTCAAAGCCAACTACCCACTGCTGCTGGGACGTGTGCTATAAATTTTGTGAAATTAGCGTTCAAGCGCCCCTTATCACTTTGTATCGTCCGTGATCATATTTTCGAGCCCCCACAAAATATGTTCCCGTCCAACCTCTACATCACTTGTCGGTACAAACCCCGCACTGCTACTGGGACGCGCGCTAGGAACTCCGTGACTTTCAAATTCTAACGCCGCTTATCGGTCCATATCAGGTAATATCGATTTCTATCACTCGCCAAATATGTTCGCGTCCCACTTCCAATGCCATATCTTTGACGACTACTTCCGCTTTCAAAAGCTTAGGTTTCCCACTTTCAGGAATTTGGTGTCTTTCCAATGCTGAGCGAGACACCGTTGGATGAGGCGAAATTTAATGCAAGTTTCGATTTAACGTGGTTACTTGCATACTTCAATCAAAACAAAACTGTACTACACACGATTGCTCCGAGAATAATTTTTCATAAACTTATGCCTCGAGCGCTTATCTCGGTGAGTTCTCATTCTTTTTATCCTATCCTACCATCCTTTTTATATCCTCCTTTTATCCTTTATTTTATCTTTTTATCCTTTTTATCCTTAATTGTAAACAAGCTGCGATCGGATGAGAATGGTGTTGTTTGATTTTGGTTAATGCGTGAATTCATATTGCTCTGTTCGTTTGAGGAAAATGGGCCGCGTAAGTTGCTCATTCCATCCTAAAATTTCTTTGGAATTTCTCATTTCATTATCTCATTACCTGCCCCACCATCGAATCATGGGAGTAGGAGTTCGGCAAAGTTGGCGGACCTACTAAGCTAGTATCCAGAGTTCTCATTCATGCACCTCTGAACTTGCAGTGTTGACGGCCACCGCCTTTCTGCGCCGAATATCCGCTACCTTTATCGAACCAACTTCATTCACGTATTTTTTGATACCGGAGAATTGCTTTTTAGTTGGGTGTAGTATATGTTCAATTAGTACGGCGATAATAAATCATTAATAATTTCTTTAACGCTGCAGTGTGCTGTAATATAAATGATGAGATCCTTCACTTGTGCTATGCACATAAATGGTGGGGCATTTTTAACTAATTATTTCGGAATATTAGCCCTTATACTAGACGGTAGCAGCATGTAATCATTTTGTCCGATGAAAAGCTGTGTCTTTTCTTTTGCCATCGCTCCTGCTGCTTATTATGGAATTCATCGAGGAGTGTATTCACGCAAATTCGACGTGCTAGTAGCCCTCAAATTCACATTTTTCTATCCGTGGTCAACTTTATTTGTGGTCTCAGCTCCCGCGCAGCTTGAAGCGTCCACACTCAGGAAGTCTCTGCTCAGAGAGAATATGACTCGTACCTACCATCCGTCTGGTACCCAACGCTAAACTCGATCGAAGTTTTTCTAATAAAGGTGATACACTGACGTCCCATGCCATCAGCTCGGTGTCCCATTCCAAGTTACAACCGGCCCATGTTATCATTTTCCCTCACTTGGTACGAAAAATTTTCAGAGAGAAAAAAAAAAAATCAAGCTCGGCGATGGGTACCAGGCGGGTTGTGAGTACGATTCATATTCTCTCTTAGCATAGACTTTGTGAGCACACTTCGAGCTTCCCGGGAGCCGAGACCACAAATAAACTTGACCACGAATCTGCCAATCGCCAAAATGTGGATTTTCTGGGCTACTTGAGCACGTCGAATTCTCCAGTTTTGCCTGGATACACTCCTCGATGAAATCTGTAACAAGCACAGGAGCGCATGAAAGAGAAAACACGGCTCCTTCTCTGATAAAGCGTTTTCATGCTGCTACCGTCCAGTATAAAAGCCAATACTCCGAACTACCTGGTTATAAATGCTCCACCAATTATGCGCATTGCATAAGTGAAGACTTTCCTCATTTATATTACATGCACACCGTAGCTGAATAGCGTTGGAGAAATGAGAAATTCCGAAGAAACTTTAGAATGGCATAGGCAATTGACGCGGCCCCTTTTCTTCAGAGGAACGGAGCAATTTAAACTCACGCGTTGACCAAAATCGAACAGCACCATTAGTAGTTTTTCGACACACCGAAAACGACGGTAGCTGTGCCGATTTATAAAATTCCATAAGGAGGCAGAAAACTGAAAAATCAGGGGCTGGCATAAATAATTGACGCGCACTGTAGACGGGTCTACGGGTGCAGGCTCTTGTTCCACTCTGCAGGAGCAGAATAAAATTCATCCCGTAGCAATGGAACAAAATTGAAGTGGAAATTTTTCGAAAAGCCCACAGCGACTACACTATGTATGCTCTTGTTTTTCTAAGAGGAGGGAATCGACAACCAGCCAAATGTTGCTGTTCGGTGAGCGGATATGCTGCCTACCCCTGATCATTAGACTGGTCCGCTTCTTAAATATTAGCGACAGACGAAAAGGTTCCGAGTCCTTCTCATGGCGGGACGGTACCTTGATTAAAGAAAAGGTCCCCCCCCAGTAACTCCATCAGTACATCCCTTCTCCGAAAGAGGATTTGCGATCACTCTTTGACCCACATTTAAGTTTTGAAAGGGATTTATCCAGCCTCTTGCCAGAGCCCCCCACCGTCTGCCGCTGCATGCTCCTGCACACACAGAAATATATCCAGCAAAATAGGTGATATAACCTCTTTCTCTCTCCCTCCCCTTCCGAGGACAGGGGGTGCCACGCGTGATCAATGACATAACCTCTTTCTCTCTCCCTCCCCTTCCGAGGACAGGGGGTGCCAGGCGTGATCAAAGCCAACCTATACTTCTTTGCATGTTTTCACTAGTAATACCATGGGCGCAATGCTGAATATGAACACTGTGAGGAGATTTAATGATAAAAAGGAAAGCGAACGCTCTAGGGGTGTTTTTGAATGACATTACGTTCCAAAAGTATGGGTTTATTCGCTAGTCGCCATAATAGTTTTTTTTGGCGATACACTTGAAAACAAAGTAAAACTTGGGACGTTGCTGGCTTTTCTCTCCTATCGAGGGGAGAAACGTCTACCCGAATGCAAGAGCTGAACGTCTATCATTCGAGCAGGCCTTAGCCCCTACCTTGGTCCCTGTCTGAATTCAGCTTCTCTTTCTTCCCATATTGGGACATGTCGGCCGCATGGAGCCTTTGGAGCGAGCATAGTAAGTTCAATGTGTCAGCCAGCTACAGAGGTCTCTTTGGATTGGCCCGCGCATCTTCTGCATAGCGCCCCATCAGCGAATCACTGAGTCATAACGGGTGCCCAGTGCTGGCTTTGACCGCAGGGCTCAGGCACAATAGGCGCATGCGTACCTCATTGGGCACAGGTATTCGAACAAACGGGTGAGGAGGGTTTGGGCTAATTCGCGACATAGATGCTACCTTTTCTGTCAGGTTGCGAAGACATCTACTTCTTCTTGAGTGCTCGGAAAGAAAAGGTACCTCCCTTCCAAAAAGAACGAGAAGTGCAACGTGTGCAGACCACACACCACGTGACGACGGCTTGCAAGTGAATCTGGCTAGTGGTTTATAGTGATGGCTGATTTTTGGTGAATTTTCGCTGTAATTAGTGATAACTGAAAGAATAGAACACAACAACACGCTAATCACTTCATTCGCAGAAAATATTTATATTTTCTAAAGGCCGTTACTCGCGGTGTATGGTGCGTAACCGACGCTCTTATCATTCTTTGGAGGGGAGTGCGGAGCCATCATGAAAATAATTCCAGCAGACTACACAACTGTACAGCCTTATAATAGCTGACTTATCAAAAATAGGCGAAGGACGAGCAAATGAGCTCTTAGAGTAATGCAGAGCAGCGAGCAGTAACGAGGAACTATCCAATTTGTGTGACTGCAACAAAAAATAGTTGTCCGATTTTTCAATCTAATGCTGCGCATTTCAGTTCTATCCATCGAAAAGTCTGTTTTCGTTCCTTTCCAACAAATTTGCTTTTCTGAGGAGCCACTTTATTGAATTTCTTCTTGCGCTGGTACGACAGCTTATTCACGTTTGAATGAGTTTTTAAAATCCATTCAATATTTTCCTGTATGGCCGACGTGATAGTTTTCTGGATCCGAGCGTTGCGCCAGCGAATCAAACGTTGCACCAGTGAATCGAACTTTGCACCAGCGAGTCGAACTATGTACCGGCGACTCAATAGTGGCGGGACCCAACGTTCAATAGAAGCCCGCTTCTTTCGAACAGTGTCACGTGACAGTGAACACTTTTCGAAAGTGGCGGGACTTGACACTGGACACTGTCTGAAAGTGGCGGACTTCCTTTGAACGTTGGGTCCCGTTGAGTCGCTGGTACATCGCTGGTGCAAAGTTTGACTCGCTGGCGCAACGTTCGATTAGCTGGCGCAACGCTCGGGTCCAGCGATTCGCTAGCGAATCGCTCGATTCGCAAACTGTGACATCGGTCTATGATGGATCACCTTCAAAGCTGAGTTGTTGCCTAAAATGCCTCGAAATCCCTCAAAAGGAACACAACTCATGCAATCTCCAGAATGCTGTTACCTGCATTTAGGGTCATCAAATTTTCACTTCTCTTTCCAGCTGCGGTGATTTCAGAAGTGAAACCACAAAATTGAGATCCATTCGACAGGTCTCGCAACGTTTGCCTTCCTAGATCCGTGTTCTCCCTTTTATTTCGCATGCATCATTTTTCAGATGTGTTCTGTACCACTGATTCCATTCTTCGATTTCCAAACTGCCTATCCATCTGACTCCTCTCTTTCTTTTGCTGATTCGCATCCATACCTCTCTTCGTTTGCTTCAAGACGTTTCTCTGCTTCCCTGTAACAAGTTCCCTATTACTATCTTTCACAATTTGCTCACACTTGCTTGACACTAAATCTTTATAAATATTTCAACGGTTGCTATCATGGCTATAAAGAAAGTTGGTGTCATGTGTGTACATATCTTCCTTATTTTTTACCGCCTCTTATCACTTCCTGATTTGTACAACTGTACACTTTCTACAACTTGGACCTGTTATGTGTGCATTCAACGACACATGCACTGATTCGATACGTGTCATTCTCGCGTCCGAAAATTAATGTAAACCGGATTGGGCCCCCGACAATCCCCGGACCCTCCCTTTCTTGTGAAGCTTGGCGTTCATCCTCCTCATCTCATCCCTTTCCCCCTCCCCCCACTGCCCTCCAGCTGCCACTGTAGCACCTTGTGAAAGGTTTGGAACTGTATTAAGGAGGTGTTTATATAGCCGCTGGGGATTACCACAATCATGTTGCAATAATACCTCAGCACCAGATGGACCCGCAATCTTGAAAGCGGTGCATTTCCTCCCTCTTTTCTCCCTCTCCTGCACGTTTCTTCCACCCCCCCCCCTCTTCTGCCCTCCCTCCAGCGTTGTGGCAGCACCATGTAGAGTGAGAATGAGTTGCTTCGTGAGTTTGTATTGGACTGAGTTTGTGCTTTGTCGTTGTTTATATAGCCGTGCGAGTGTTATCATAATCATGGCATCAACATCACGAAGCATGGCCCTTCAAGCACCGGGGTTCTGTTAGCGTTTGGCCCGGACGGACAAAACGACATACATACAGACATACATACCGACAAACCAGCACACCAAAGTTGTGGTTTATATAATGAAATTATGTGGTAAGTTGAGCAATGAGTGCCGATTTCTTCATACCGCATCTTATTTCCTCAGAACAACTTGTTGTTCCCAGCAAAGGGAGATAAGTGTGTAGCTACCTTAGAAACCTTTATTATTGCGAAATTCGACCTCCGAAAAGAATCTCTTATATTGCGAAATTCGACCTCCGAAGTTCGACTACCAGTACCTGTTCTTTATGGAGAAACATTGCTGCATCGTCAAACTAATGTTCATCATTGTCTGCTTTACAGATTGCTCCGTTATCGACGAGAGCAACCCATTGGAACGTGTGTGCAGCTGAAGGATCAGACACCTCGAAAGATGACTTAAGACAAGAGCCTAAGTCGAGGAAGGGGAACCCTACCTAGGGCAAAGACAGGCGGATCACCTAAGATTACGGATCAGCACGCAAATCGCAGCGGCGATAGCAGCGCGGTGACGGCCATGGCAGATCGGCATGCCCTAGGGCATGGCCGTCACCGCGCTGCTATCGCCGCTGCCCACCTACCTCTTTGATGTCTGGCTCTCAGAGGCAGCAATGACATTGACGTGGTCTGCACCGATGAGGCACGCCTAACGCGTGAATCAACGTGCGAGGGGGTCCTACTTCTCGGGTTCTAAATTGTATTTCATGTTTTTTCTTCGCCCCTGCATCATTGATTACTCTACCTTGATTTCTATAATATAATATTAGGCTGCCTTTTCATAGTAAATTCCGATCTTAAAGCACATACGACTATTTGGCACTTCGCAATGGTCACCGCTCGGGAACTCCCTCGAGACTATCGCGATGCTGGCTGTTGACACTGGACACGAATCATCGAGAATTTACCCAAGAAGTGGCTAGTTCGGCACAGAGAAGAAAGACACATACGAATGCTTGGCGATTGCACTACACGCGCCAGCACACCTTGGAAACGCTCGTTGTTATAAACTGTGTCACGAGGAAGTTTGACTGGAAGCACACGACTGTCATACTCGTTAGCCACGACAGTGTAGGGAACTTAACCATAAGCACTCTAACCAACCAAGTGTGATAGCCCCTATTCCTGTGCCACGCAAAACTCGCACCTAGTATTAGGTAGTGAGGGAAGTTTTTCCGGTTTTCGATCCTGGTCTTCAAATTTACGTGTTCAAAGCAAAATTGTCAACTGGAATAGCAACTACTAAGATCCACCTCCGCTTGCCTATATGACAAGCTAGCGAGAAGCCTCGAACAGTGTGCGCACCATTTGCAAATGACCACCCCTGGTAGCCGTAGCAACCCATAAGGCAGCGGTTATTCGCGCCCGACAGCGATACTCAGTAGTCAGCCCTTCAAACCACCTCTTTTGACATGTCTTCATCCAAATCTCGAATTTTTACTAACGTCGAAAATGCGGGCAGTATTTGTTGTTCGTTGCTCACGGAAGGTGATGTCATCCACGATAGTCAACCAAACAAACGCTATGTGCTTGCTTAGCGGATCAAACTATCACACTGGCGCGCACGCTTGTTCGGGGCTCCTCGCTGGCTCATTACGCTTGTAAGATAGGCAACCGCTGGTGAGTTAGCATGGATTGGAGTCTCTTCAACAATGCTCATCAATATTATGCGGTTCGAGGAGGGGAACAAAAAAGTTTTGAAAGAACCTGTCATTAGTAGCAAGATGATAAAGAGCGTCAGAGGGTCTAGACCATCACTTTTGTTGCAGCCTGTCGCGGTGACTTTAAAGCCTTGGCTCTTACATGTGGTGTAAGGGATCAAAAGTGAACACGAACACTGGTTAGTCAGAAGTGGAAATAACCAATTACGGTTGAGAAGGAAGTCAAGAATTTGCGCACCACTAATTTCGTTGTAGCCTTCGTGGTGACAGTAAAACCAAACTCCTACACTTTGAAGGGAGAGTCGCACGCAGACACCAATTGTGAACGCGGTATGGACTGATAGTAAATGATAGGGAGTGATAATGGGCGTTCTGAGTAATAATAAAGAAATGCCTTTAACTTATTTGCAGTCATTACTGACAAAAGATCAAGATGGCGAGGTGTTAATGGTAGGTGACAGGAAGCGGTAGTAGGCGGCAGCTGTACTGATAAAAGTTGCGGTTTTTGAGTGTACACTCAGTTACTAAACCAGCTCTCGTGATGTGTTCCAATTCTAACCTTTCACCAAGAAGCTAAGGAAGTTGTGCTGCTCAACTATGTAGACTTGGACCAATGGCGAATCTCCATCAGAGCTAGGTGCTCATTGATTGATCAACTTTCACTCCCATAACGATACTCATGGTGTAAATTCTATAGACCTCGCAATCATCCGAGTTCGATATCTAAACGCTAAGTGTTTTACGAAGTCATGGAAAGTGAAAGTTTCATTCCGCGTCTGGATGCGAGGCAAGATTCCCCCGAGGTTGCCGCGCTAGTGAAACAAGGTCACGGCAAGGGCTGGTACCGTATCCAGGTCTTGAGTTTGAAACATGGCAATTTGCTGGGAGTAAGCTGGAATAAATGCAGAAATGGGTCCGGCAGGACTAAGAAGTGTTTTGTCGATTGTCTGGAGAGGCGGGTCCTCAGCTTTACAAATTGCCATGTTTCGAATGTAAAAACGCCGTCGACGTCGCGCGTGGTGAACCAGTTTTGGCGCGGCGATCGTATTCGCGTTATGAGAATGATATCGTCAGCAAAAGGAAGTTGGTGTAGTTTCCAGCCGTCGACCTTCACTCCCATACTTTCCCATTCCAATTGACGTATGACGTTCTCGAAAGCGGCGCCGAAGGGTTGAGGCGAGATAGTGTCGCCCTGCCGAGCCCCTGCGTTCACGTCAATGGTGACCTCCTTATAGAATGGTGAAATTCTGGTCGTGAAGTTGCGGTAGAATCCACGTAGAATCCTCATGTGCTGAGTAGAGACGCCCTGGTTGCGCAGCGCTTCAATGACTGTTTCTGTGTCTACAGATAACAGCTTTTCTCAACTTGATGAAAGTAAGACAAAGCGGTATCTTGTCGTCCTGGTTTCCCTTCTTGTACAACAACACAGTTCTTCTAGGTTTCCAGGGAGTGGGTGTCTTGCATTCCGGGAAGCACGTGAAGAGTCGAGTCAGAGTTTTTACGATCACTGGCGGTGTTTCTTCAAGTGTTCCGGTTTAAACCTATCGGGACTGGGTGCTGTACAATTCTTCAACGACTTGACGGCATGTAGAACTTCAGATGAGATAACTGACGGAACGACGTATCCTTCTTGTGGCAGCTGATAAGTATGCAGATGGGCATGGCTATCGAAGAGATTCGAGTAGAAGTCGTCGATGACTTTCTCGCCTCTGCCCTTCAGGCTGCAGTAATTCCATCAGGACGTCGAAGGCCGGTCGTCTTGACCTTGTAGGTGGCTAAGCTTCGGCGAGCATTGCGAATGTTCATCACTGCTTCTGCTGCTCCAGCTGATACTGCTGCTCTTCGCTTCTTGAGATCTTCCTTTATCGCCTCTCTGCGTAGCTTCGCAAGCTCGGATGTGAGTCGGTGATTGCCTGCAGCTCGTGCCTCCATACTGGCGGATCACTTTGAGAGTTTCCGGAGACAGACGTCCCTTGGCTAATTTCACACTGCTGGCTAACTGATTTCTCTGCTTTTCTGCCGCTATCTTGAAGATGTTCAACAAACCGATAACACTCCTCGTCGATGT
The DNA here is from genome assembly GCA_036418205.1 of Ostertagia ostertagi. Taxonomy (NCBI): domain Eukaryota; kingdom Metazoa; phylum Nematoda; class Chromadorea; order Rhabditida; family Trichostrongylidae; genus Ostertagia; species Ostertagia ostertagi. The sequence continues at coordinate 17,898 of MU891696.1, forward strand.
TTTCTATGGCGGAATCCTTGCACAAACTTACAGGAGAAGTGAAGTGGTCTAGAATGGTTACTGTCCTAAGGCTTTGCTCCTGAAAGTTGCTGCTCTCTCAACATGCATAGAGAAGTGAGATATTGCGCGGAGACTTTGGAACAACAGCGACGTCGGTCAGGCAATTTCTTCGATCGAAGATGTTGTGTTCTGTCTTGTCTGGCACAGTCCATCAGCTGATTCCCAAATCCAACAAGGTGGGAGGGCTCTTGGAACTGGATGGGGTTGGTCGACATGATAAAGTCCGACAGTCTTTCGCACAGCTCGTTCCATTCCATTCCTTGAGTACCGATGTGAAGCTTTTCAGCTCTTCTTGGGCCAATCTTAACGTTGAATTCGCCAACAATGACCTTGAAGAATGTATGGTCTTCCCTGTAAAACTTCTCCAATAATGTAGAATGCTTCGTGTTGTTCTACGTCGTAGGTCAAAGCAGAAGTAACCACATGTAGACAAACTCAATAGTTCGATACGAGTCCTAAGTCGTACGAATCGATGTTTGGCCGAGTGTGTGTTAACGAGGCTGTCACATGTTCCAAGGAACAGCTCTTCCTCCAGTATCGAAAACAACGTGTAGCGGGTGATGCTATCTCGCCTGAGTCGATCCGATGACGTCGTCCTTGACCTTCCTGGCTTGCAGTCATTGGATCCCCGACGTGAGCTTTGGATGCAAGCGTCCGTGCGTTGAAAGTGCGCATCGTAATATTAGTCCTTCGTTTAGGCAGCATATCGAGGCCCTGAGATTCTAAAATCCTCTCCCGACTAGTCTTACCCAACACTGCGTATTAGGGTCCCTCAGGATCATTGGAGCGAGGCGCATTGATCTTGCTGTTTCCGGCATATTGAAGGCACACGAGTAGCTTGTCAGGCTCCGTCGTGTTTGCTTATACCTCCAGGTAGTCAGCTACGCTATCCTTGAGCGGAACAATGGACCTTGTTTTTGAAATCGGTCCCAAGTTGCCTCCCATGTACTTCCCAGCAGGGTGAATAGCGGTCGAAGATTTCCTCGACCATAGCTCTCTACCATGTGAGAGTAGTGCTGAGAGTGAACATGCGCGCGGAGAGCACAGACGACACGCCCATGGCGAGTGTGAGTGTCCGGGCGAAAGATCGCGTCTGATCGAGCAGAGAATCCTCGACGTGCCGTTGAGGAATCCTCAAGCGATATTCACCCTGCTCCCCATCCACTTGAACGCCAGCCAGCTTTTGACCGTGCCGGCATGCAGGATACCAATCATAGACACAAAGAGTGCTCACATCAGCTCGAGCATGCAGGATACGCCTGACGATGAGTGGAGACAGCCGGTATGAATCAACACAGCAGTGCGGAAATAGGGAGTTTATCCACTAAACCAATCTGTGTTTCAGGACAAGTACATGGTCCGCGTTTGATCCGCGATTTACACCTATTCGCCACCTGAAGTCGCGCCACCTAACCTGCCACTAATTGGTTAGAGATTTTTCAGTAAGGGAGGACTCTCAATGAGAAGATTCGGGGCGGACCAACGTTATGGTTTCTAATTGAATATCCAATTTATGACACTAGAAGTTTTATCGTCTTCATTTCGATTGAGGGGTTGTTTTTGGAACTTCGTTCTATTGTCTAATCTTTTCTACTACTTCCACTTCTTCTCTTCTCCACAAGTCCTTTTTGGATCCTTTCTCCCATTCTAGAGTTTTATTTTGCTGTTAAGCTTAGTGATTTTATCTTCTTGCTGATGAAGTGCAAAAGTCAGAACAATATTATAGAAGGGATAAAGAAACTACTGGAAATTATTTCCTGATTCTTCAGTGACCTTTTAGGTGAAACGCATTGCTGCCGATATTGGAGTAAAGTACCATAAAACTAATGCACCACCCGATGTTTTAAAAGTTGTCAAGTTTATGAGCGAACTTCACTCTATTCCCGTGCCGAATCTGAGACAGCTACTGATTGACGACAACTTTTTCAACGTGTCGGAATTCAGAAATTTTACTCACGTAGATATTGGAATTACTCAGGTAATGTTTGAATTACACGGTGGCTCATTGGCAGTGAAAAATAGAAAGCAAATACAAGTTCTTCATTATCTTCGTTCGATATCTTTCGCTGCAACATCGCAACAAAATGCTCGGCTATTCTCCTGGTTTCTCTTTCCACTTTGCACGTTATTCCACTGATAGGGGGATGTTGGACTGCATGTTTAGGGCTGCATGTTTTGGGTGCTTCAGAGCTGACGCGAGTAGTCATTTCGTACGTGACTGTGCGTTGGTGCAGAGGTAATAGAAAGTGAAAAGTTAGCTTGAACTGGTAGTTAGAAAAGGAACTCTACAAGCGGCTTCCAACGATGAGACCTTAAATATTTTTACGTTGCTAGAAAAGCTCGAGTGGCACTTCATTAACATGGGTGCTGGCCTTTTCCGTAGGGTTTCTGAAGGGGAAGGGGACCAGGTGGGTTCCATTGCTGGATCGCACAACGTTTTTCATTCCTCTACGGCTATTTCGTGGGCACCTGACTTTCATAGAGAGGTAAAGAGCTGATCAACGCATCTTCTGGCTCTTCCATTCATTATAGAGGCCAAATTTGCATGTAAGTAGTACGCGCGGTACACCCCAAAATGAACTGATTACCGTCAAGCGCTTGAGCCTCCATCCTCCGCTTTGGCCTTTCCAAGCACACACACACTGTCTGCAGGTCTATTTATGGCAGTTATTCTTGATGACAACGTACAGTACAGTTGTGTTTTACTTGTTCAGGTCACTGGTGTGCAAAACTCAGGGACGGAAGAAACTTTCCCATGATATCTGGTTGCCATCTGCTGCTATCTGGGTTGATCAAATTTTAAGGCACGAGTCGGGGTTGAATTGATGCTTTATTTTGTTCAAACATCAGGCAAGAAGTGCAATGAGGAACATTAGTGAGGAGAAAAAGCAAAAAGCACCATAGAACACACGGAATTTCCTTTAGGATGCCGGCCGTAGTACGACGGACAGACACAGTGCTCCGAAGAGAGGGAGAATGCGAGATAGTCGTCGTACGCGAGAGGACGCAGAGACCACGTATGTCGTGGCTGATACCGCTGGCAGTACGGCATCACACAATGCAGGGTCTTAGCCCTGGTGCCTCGAACTTTTGAGTCGCGACAGTGTCGCGCCCTCAGTGCTTGGTGAGCCCACCATTGCACCGTGGGAAGAACTTCTGCTGGTTGCCTTCTGACTCGTAGCTTCAACACATACATAGAAATAAATGTTGCGATGCAGCACAGAGAGTTGCTAACAAAAAAGCGCAACGAGACGATTAGAAAATATATTTTTCTTCAAATACCCTGTCTGAAGCGGTCACTAGGTGAGGCTACTCCAACTCATGGTAGACATTCAAGAGAGAGGAGCTGGTTCTTGGTGGGGTGTGTGAACACTACGGACTGCAGTGCATGCTCTGCTACGTGCTCCCATGCTGACCACGGGGTTGGTTTAGAGTTCTTGTGGAGAAGCTACCCATTCCACCCATTCCATGAAGACAGCAATTGACAACTGCTGGGCAGTTGTTTGCGCATAGGGATACGCTACAATAGCTCTCCTGAATGCAAGCCACACGTGCCCCATAGGATTTGACTGTGGGAAGTGGGTAGCTTAATCAATCGCCGGAAATCCTCTCTTTTCTAGAGTTTTCCACCTAGGTTGCTCGATACTCTAGCACCTTGTCCTCCACACGACTGAAGTTGAGGTCAAAGGCACCCCTGAAAAGGTGCACATAAGTGAGGAGTACAACGCCACAATAATCGATCAAAAAGCATCCCGCGATCAGATGTTGGGAGGTTGGTACTCTTTTGCAACTCTATGCCTTATCAAATGGACTATCAAAACAATCATGTTGGACGATGGTCCTAGGTGCATTAAGTGATCCTATTCTTCCCGCATGTGGGTGAGTCTAAAATCACTACTTACATCCAATTTGATGTTAAGTGAGAAAAATAAGCGATCAATGAAATCGGTGGACCATCGCCAATGTCCCGACACTTAGCGCCGACGCGCGGGCTCCAAAGGAATACCAGATACTGTTGCTCGGTCAGAAAGACCATTCCCATGCGATCACTGTACCACTGTTCAGCCTGGGATAACATGCCATATAATCAGGTCAATTTTTCCCTGTTGCAAAACATAGCCATCACCTGATGTTGCAGTTGATCGTGATCCACCACCTCTTCTAGGGACAGCAGTGGCTACAGTCCATATTGCTCCTTATGCGCACAAAAGAATGGTGTGAACTCAAACTCTCGGGCCACACTCGTTACAAATCTTCCTCCTTCCAGTTTCCCGGGGATTCTTCCTCACGTGAAGTCACTCTCCTGTTATCTCTGAGACTTGATGTAATCAAGGACACCACTATGTACATTCCTCAGTAAGTTCTGCCTGTTCGGTACACTCCCTCTTGTCCTGTCCCACCAAACCCCTCGTTCTACGTGGCCACTCCCTTCCGGCTCCAGACTGAAGCCGACCGCTGTACATATAAAGCCTACTTACATGTCCATGACTGCAAGGCTTTAAGCAGTACGCGTGCACAGTTTCATTTAATTCCATAGAAGCTAATAACTTATGTAAATTTACCCATCTCGTTCTTAAGTTTTGCACACCAGTGTATTATTGCGCGCATGCCGGTAGGTTTTAAGAGAACAAGGCACGGCCGGGCTGTTATCAAATGGCAAGCATGTTTTAAGTGGATCTGGCTAATGCTGTTGACGAAAGGTTACTATTATAATGCTGATGATATAGCCATCTCCCATAGTCCACCAATAATCATAAACATCCATCATTTCTGGGAACTAAGATAGTCTTGCAGCTAATAAGTTCAGTCGCTGATAAGCTCTTAGCGTAAGCAGGTACCATGCATAGGATGTTGAGGTGATTGTTGTTGTCAATATTTACCGTATTTCCACAAAAACCCACTAATGCAAGATGCTAGGGCAGATCCGCTGTCGAAAGGATCTCAAAGAAGGCGACGACATCTCGACAAATGCAATGTTTCCCTCTTCGTGCACCAAAAAACAATTAGACGATTCCTCATTCTGCAGCTAATCGCTCTCATCACTCCTTATCAGTTGTTGTTTGTTTTGTCGCCCATCAAATACGTTTCCTTCCCTCCCTCTACAGCATATTCGAAACGAAACTGATCACTGTTTCTAGGCCGTGCGCTATGCATTTCATGACTTTTGCGCTACAACGCCCTCTAACAGCCTTTACCAGTTGGTACCATTTTCAGCACCTACCAAGTATGTTTCCATCCTACCCCACACAACACTTGTAGGTAGAGACGGTCTAAGAGCGACAGAACGTGATTGGCAGCTTTTGCGTTTTAACGCGTCTTGTCAGCTCTTATCAACAGTTATCAGTTTCTATCACCCGCTAACTGTGTCCCGTTCCACCTCCTATAACATATGTTACAATGAGTTTCTGACGATTGGTCCGCGCACTATGAATTTCCGGTCAAATACACCCACACATAGAAACACTTCATACTAGACATTGTATTGTGTCCGTTTTGTTGTTCCTTGTTCATCACTGTTCAGCATATAAAATTCTACTACGCGTAATCGACTCCGTATACATATGTATACGTATGTGTCTATGTTGTGTGTGTTGTGTGTTGTGAGTTGTGTGTGTGTTGTGTGGATGCTGTGTATGTGCGTGAGGGTGCATTAACCGGAAATTTGTATGTTTTATTGTTTATTTATAAGCGCATCGGAACACAAAAGTCGCCAGTGCCGTTACACGATCCCAGTTGACCCTGAGTTCTCACTTACAAGAGCATTGGAGCTCTAAAAGGTTCTCGGCGAACGATACATCTCATTCCTGATCTAATACCAAGAGAAGCGGGGCTCAATGAATCGCTTGACCTCAAAATTTCCGAGCAGTGGTGACTATACAATGAATGAAAGAAAAGCGCTAGATACCCACTTATTAAAGTGCATGATTCGTTTTTATTTCACACAAGGCCAACAACATATAACTATTCACCGCTAAATTATCAGAATTTAAGAAAAATGCTGTTTATAGAGTTGTAATGAATATACCAGCTCAGTTCCACACGCTATCACCTCATCCATGATGGAAGTATCCAATAGGTGCTGTAAGGTGTAAGTAAGGTGCAATGTGGAACAAGCTTGCTGATCTTCCACAGATCCTTCGGTCACGCTGAGACCTACCGGTTGATGCGCGCGATAGCGGGCGGAGCAAAATTGGTAAGTAAATAAATTATCTTCACGGACCAGTTGGCGCAGCACGCATTGCGCGCACAGCACAGTTCTGCGGCTATGGGATGATGCGGCATTTCTTGAATTAAGCCCAATACACTTCGAATATTTAGCTTTCGGACTGAAAGCTTATTCCTCATCATGAAAAACCCCAGGAGCGAAATTTTGGCAGGAGCAGCTTTTCTTCTAGCTTTTCTATAATTATTTTCGGTTTTTGCACCGTTTCATAATTATAATAAAAAAATTATAGGGTCACCGTGTGAAATGAACACTACATTACCCTACTATATATAAGCGGCTAGTGTGTGTCTGTTGGTGTGTCTGTGTATGTTCGACCGGAAATTCATAGCTCAACTCACAGTAACGATAGCGCAGTGGTTTTTACACATGTTATAGGGGGATGGGGATACAAGTGGTACGTGATAGGAAGTGATAACGACTGATAATGACTGGTGAGAGGGGCTAGAAAGCGAGCATCGACAATTTCGCCATTCATATTAGTAAAAGAGCGTCTATACTTACAAGTCTTATGTGCGGCGGTCTCGGGACATTGGTGGCACATGATTGGAAGCGATGGCAACTGATAATGGCTGATAAGACGCGCTAGAGCGCAAAAGTCGTCGATTCCGTTGCCTGGCTCGCGTTGACACCAGAGCAACCACACTTACAAGTGCTATGTGGGGTGGGACGGGGACATTGCTGGTCAGAAACAACCAACCTGCTTATAGAACTGAATGTTTGTTACAAACACATCCATTGGCCAAATTTATGGAAGGTTTTATTCGTCTTTTGAAGAAAAGGTTAAGTTTATGCATTTCATGGTGCTCGGCACGGTTTGGGAGCCTTTCCAAAGCACTTCGGTGAATTTTTAGCTCTACTCATGGATAATTGAAAAGTTCCTACGTTTTCAGATATTTTACGAGTGTCGAACATCCACAATAAGGTCCCTATCAATGACTAGAGGAAGCTATGGAGGGCTGTCCCAAACAGTATTTCCTCTTGAAACCAGCTAGGCGCGTAATTTAATGTTTCTATCTTGAAGAATGTGAACTGGAGAGCGGTGGAAAGATGCAGCAACATTGTCAAGAAAGCTATTTACAAAGATGGTCCGATAGCTCACTGCCCATTACGAGGGGCACAACTTTAACCCGCAAAGTTAAACTCAGAGAGAGATTGACCAAGGTTGAGCCTGCGCCACAATCGCACCATACAGCAAGATAATTTCAGTAGGATTGGAATTTTTCGGGTAAGACTGGTTCAGACAAACAGTTTCTGCTGATATAAACATTTTTGCGGTGGCTGCGAAAGTGGTCGATTCAATTCAACGCTTGCAATTTTAGTTAGGGAGGTGTCAAAGTTGTCGGTGTTTTTGTAATGATGTTGGGTCAAAATTTCGCTTCCATGAACTGCATAATGATTCCAAAGATTGGCATGGAGCCTTGTAAAGACATCTAGCCTCTTTCTCGAGCTGATCACGTCGGTTAGCCTGCGTAGTTATACAGAACAGCACGGTACTCATGTTGGTCACTCAACCAGAAGAAGCATTCCGCTCGAAACTCAGATAAACTGAACAGATTATTCTAAAGTTCTAGTCGCATTTTGGTAGGATATCCCAGAGGCGTCTTCGTCATAAAGAGTCATGCGGAGACGCCACGCCAGTTACGAACTTCAAAAGAACTGAAAAAGCACCAGTGAAACACTAAAGCAAATCGATGGTCATCTACCTTGGAATCTCAATTACAGTAGGCTACGGAAAGTATTCGGTGTTGTTCTTGATAAGGGCGGAACCATAGATTATTACGTCTTTTTTATCCGTCATTGACCTCAGGTGATTGTTTTTTTCTCAGGATAACCCAATTATGAAATGGTGCGAAAACCGAAAAGTAATTATAAAAAAGTTTGAAGAAAAGCTGCTTTCTCCGAAATTTCGTTACAGGGGTTAATCATAGTGGGGAATCATTTGATGGTAGTGGAAAAATTACCAGTTGGCTGCTGGTTCCGGGAATGCAATATTTTAAGGTGACCTTATAATTATGAAACGCACTGTATATTTTGGCGGCAAAACCTGCTTTTTTGGTGTATCCTCCGCACAGCACGAGAAATTCACCTCCCCTCCTTCGCCCACTTCTCCAAAACTACTTGGAGCCGAGTTACAAAGTTTCGTGGATACCCGCCCACTTCCAACATGGCCCGCCCACCAATAGCTTAGGCTCCACTCCTCACCCAACTTTATCCACCTTTTTCCCAGTCTCTCCGGGACTTCTTTTGACCCGCCCACTTTCGGCGTGAGCCGCGCCGCACTCGTGATTTTTGTTGAGTGTCAGCTTGCTGAACCTTTAAGCTTACTTAGATTGAGGGAGATTATACCATCCGCGGTGAGATGAAGGGTTTCAAGTGATGGAATTTGACTGTTAACAGTAAGCTCGCATAGGCCTGTTCGCAATGCCGATTTTGTGTAGAGTTGGAGGGTTCTGTTTTAATTGGTACCCAGTGATGCCGTGGAAGATGCGGCAAATGGAAGGACGCAAAGACAATCTGTTATCGTGACTCAAGAAACGTTTCCAATCCTATCAGGCACTGTGTCAGGCCAGAAATGGGAGGTTTCTTGACCGAAAATGATGAATTCCACTCCTTATCCAACACCAGGGGAGCAGATTTCAATAAACTGCACTGTACTAAACTGTAATACATTACGATTTTCGAGCAGTGATGAATTTATTCAATGATAGGCGTTAGATGCTCACTAATCATAAGCGAGCATGCTCCATTTTTGTTTTAAGGCTAACATCATAAACATATTCACCGCTAAATTACCAGAACTCAAGAAAATGATGGATGTTTACAGAGTTGTGATAAATATGCCAGTTCAGCTCCGCACGCTACCGCGCGCACCCACGATGGACTCCACAGTTTCACTGAGGCCTATAAATCTGATGCGCGCGATAGTGAATGGAGCAGAATTAATATACCCCCATTTCTGACTAGTGTCTGGTAAGAAAGTTCTGGAACGTTCTCGTTAGATAATAGGTTCTTGCTTCCTTCATTATTTGCTGCATCTTTCCACGGCATCACTGGGTAGCAAAATTGCTTAAAACAGAACCTTCCTACTCTTACCAACAATGAGCATTACAACAGCCTATGCAAGCTGCTACTGTTAACCCTCAAACTCATCATTCAAACCCTTCATCTAACCGCATGGGTATAACCTCCGGCCATCTAAGCAAGTTAAGGTTCAGCTATCTGGCACTAAACAAAGAGGTGCGGGGGCTTAAACTAGTAACGTATGAGGGAGTTAATCATATTTCGTGTGTTTAGCATTATTTTTCTGCAAGAACATCCTGAACGAAGGAAATATGCCCCGTTTGGGTTTTGTCTTCTAACCCAAACGGGGCATATTGTTCCTTCCAACGGGGCATGGCATTCCTCAGTTGCTAGACTTCACTGTTTGGAATCGCCCCCACATTTCCACTTCCATTTTCGGTACCTCACATCTGTGTGCTCTCATGAACCTCTAACTGAGTCTGTCTCACTGATTTTCAGAGCAAGAAAGACTAATAGTCCAGTGTCTCTTTGAGTCATAACTGCACAAAAACTTACCATAACATTGGAATTCCACTTCATTTACTCATTCGCAACAGCACGTTCATTCAGGTAACTGGACGGAGTATTTCCTTCTAATAGCACCTCCTGAAGCTCATCAGTTCCTTTTGAGTCACCCACCTGTTGCGCTTCCTGATGAAGAGTACTTGGAAAAGTAAGAGGAATGCATCAGTTGAGAAATTGTTAATTCTGACCATCGACACTCTTCTTTATAGGATCGATAAACTTCTCAACGAAACTTCGCCAAGAACTATTACTAATTATGTGATGCTCCAGTATATACTGTCATGGGTGCCACTGCTAGGAGACGAATATCGTTCTTTGCTTCAAGTAAAAAATTCATTGTTAAAAGAGCAGTCGCGATAGGCGATAAAAAGCCGGCTAACAAGGAAAGGTCAATTGGTCAGTTTGCGATACGATTTCCTGGAAGAAGTTGAAGCAGGAAAGCGTAACGTTAGTGAGCCTCACACTCACAGGCAAGAGGTAGCGGCTCCAATGCAAGCCCGTGCATCGCTTTTTCTCTGAGTAACATTCGCACTGAGGTAAATCTTATGACCTCTCGCCTGTAAGAGGTCTTGGTCACTACCGCTGCGTTCTCCTGCCTACTGGCCTCATTCAGGATATCAATTCACAGATAACGAAAGCAGATTTAAACACAGGTTCTTGAGGCACGCATACAAGGTGGCTACTAAATATTTGCGCATGGTTAATTGACCATATTTCCAAAAACATAATCTATTAAATTTTCAGAGGTTTATATTTATATACAGTGAACATAGCAATTCATTACTAGAGAAGATGGTCGAAAAGAAGTCCTACGGCGGCGATACAGGCTTCAAGTCTCTTCTCAACTGACATCACCATGGGCCGCAAGCAGTTTTCGTCGAGTTACTTCAACGCTTCCTCCTAGGAAGCCTTATAGAAGTCCAAACTTCAACGTTGCTTAAAGGGCATCTTCTGCTGTAGGAAGCCCCACACCGCAAAATCCATTGGGTTCAATCGGGTGAGTTAGATGGCCAAACATCTGGTGACCAGTAACCTGGAAAATGGCGGTCACAGAACACCGGCGTGGATTTTGCGGCATGTGGAGGCGCCTGGTCTTGCTGACGAAAGCCCTGACTTCTGCTGGAGGTCGAAACAGTCCATGAACGAGCACATCACGTAAAATTGTTTCCTGGTAGATCTGGGCATTAATGTTGACCGATTTGTCCACAAAGACAAGCGGTGTCCCGGTGTCGGAAGTAATTCTTGCCCAAATCATGACAGATTTTGGGAATCGGCTCCTTGTGTGCGCACGACGTCGAGCAGGATGCCTGCTAAAGGCCTGTGGGAGGGAGGTCACAAGTGCTTGCTCCAGCGGCAGAGGAACTGGAACGGCTGTGATCAGTATGAAAGTGTATTAGGTGTGAAAGTGTATTCCCCAACTTCGTTGGGGGAACAAGCAGACGTTGAACAGACTGCTTGTTTATCCAGAACGACATACTGCACCTCAATATATTTTTTGCATAACCTTCGAGTTAATTTCAACACTTTTTAAAGGTGAAGACCAATAGAGTGTCTGTTGTAAGCCAAGCGCTTCTCGGGACTTGCTCTCACTTTTTTATCAACAATTGTCCGGTTGCGAAGAAGTTTAGTCTGAAAATTTTCTCATCAGCTCAAATCGCTGAAAATATGCAGCACGCCCCAAGATTGGTACAATGCAGCGCAGATAGAGACCATAACTAACTCGAGCTGCTTTTCGAGATCCATCAATGGAAATGACGGCAGATCCTGAGATCGAAAATGATATGACTCACGCTGCCTCCATTGTTGTGGGTAATATTCTTCTAAGTGAAGCTCTGATACTCTGAATGTGCACAGTTCTCCACCTTCCACTTGCTGTGATCCCAGAGATGTGTGGACCACATAACTTATGGAGCTTCTGACACAACTCCAAGGCTTCCACAGAGTTTGAAGGGTTCTATAAATACTTCACGGTTTAGTGCCAGAAACGGTCAAATTGGCGTCATATACTTTTCAACCACCCTGTATAGCTATAGACTCCATTTCAAGCAGGCATTTCAATGGCCGAACTGAACAATGACACTCCTTGTTCTAGTGAGTTTTGTCAGATATCAACATTGCTCAGTCATTCTCCACTAAGGTGTAGGAGTCTAATCGATATTATGAAGTTGGCGAGCTGCGTTTCACGCATTTATACCTCTGCTCGCATATTTATACTTCCATCTATGGCTTTTACAAAAGCTCTTCTCACAATATGTATAAAGTGGAAGTCTCCGATTAGAAAATCTATAGGAGATATAACAACTCCGCATTCACCGGAAACCGATTCTTGATAACAAAATGTATTTTCGTAAGCTTCTAACATAGAAACCCCAAAAAAGTATCCGAAAAGGCATGGCAAAGTGTTTGATTTCGATGCAGCGATAATTTCGGTGCACAGCACCCTTTCTGTCCTAAAATAGCTTGAATTTGATAAGTCAGATAATATTTGGAGAATTCGGCTGGCTCCACTCTGTTGCGCCTATTGTGAGGCATTATTATTTATTATTTATTATTATTACTATATTTTATTAATTATTATTATTATTATTATTTATTATATGTGATTATTATTATTGTTTATATTATTATTATTATTATATTGATTATTTAATTATTATATTATTATTATTATTATTAGATTATATATATTATTATTATATATTATTATTATATTATTATTAGTTATTATTATTATTATATTGATTATATTATATATATTATTTATTATTATTGATTATTATTTATTATTATGTATTATAATTATTATTATTATCTTATTTATTATTTATTATTTATGTATTAGGAATTTATAGTGTGGAAAGAAACGTTCTGCGACATTCTTTTCTAAAATTTTCCTTGCTTCTCTGAAAAATCTTTATGGTACCATTTATGACTAGAAATGTCTAAACATTCTCATGCTTTAATCCACACAGGTGGATAGATGTGCTGGGCAGTCATTAGTTAACGCAAGATAACTTCAAAAACCCTAACACTGGCTAAATTCACACTTGCGAGTCACATGTCTAGTACAACATGTCTCCATAACTGCGATTCGTGTCAAAGACGCACAAACTATCCTGCAATCCGCGTCGACAGGCATGTCGTGCAGCAGCTACACGCGTGTTTCAGCTTATCAGCGCTTTCGATACTTTGATATTTTCATTTAAAAGGCCAGCAAGCGTCCCACACACTCCATACAGATGAAGGACTCCTACGAAACCTCATTTACAAATCTTGCCGTTAGTGGGCACATCCATGACTGTAGGTAGAGGTCTTTGCTGCGAAATCCAGAACGTTTGGTCGTGGCAGCCGTCTAGAGCCTTCGTACCGCGTACAATAGTTTACTTCTTTTTCATGACCATTGCGAATCACTATGATCCGAAATGGGTCCCTGGTAAGAAATTCCGGACTTGCGGCAGAGATTCTTACCTCTCCCAGCGTATTCCTTGATTGAGCTGTGAATGGACTGCAACCATCCAGGCCTTAAGAGCTCATTGCGTGTCGATGACGAAATAATTAGACGATCAACTCCAGCACGAAAGTGAGGTTCCCTCCCTTCTCAACCCACACTTCGCAGGGTTTGGCAAAAAGGATCAGAAAACTTTTTGAGCGGTGAGACAGCGGAGCACACTCATGGTAGGATAAAAGACTGCGTCAGGAGTTTGTAAACAAAAAAGAATAAAATCGAAAACAAAATTTTGACAAGAGCGTCGCAGAACTTTCTTGCCAACCATAATCATTATTACTGATATTTTATATATTATTATTTATTTATTATTATTATTATTATTATATCTATTATTATATATTATTATTATTATTATTATTAATTATTGTTATTATTGTTATTATTCATCTCACTCTCATTTATTGTTATTATTTTATTATTATGTTATTATGTATTATTATTATTGTTATTGTTATATTGTTATTATTATTATTGTCTTATTATCTATTAAGTATTATCGGGTATAAACACAAAGCAAACACAAAAATTACATTGAATAGAAATTCAGATAATTGCATGTTGAAACAAATCATAAAAACAAGACCAAAAGTCGACCATTTGCAAGAGCCTAAAGGAATAATGTCATTAGAGGATAATAGGAGGGTGCCAAGACGTTTAGAAGGCAGGACACTCGGGTTGTGAAGAGCAGTGGCACGCCAACACTGCACCATGTCGCACCAGACAACAAGCCGGCTCCGGATACCATCCTCATTATGTCCGCCAACTAAGATGGTATCGAAGCCACATTTATGCAGAATATGAAACAAATTTAGCTCCCTATGACGTCCCATTCTCTGCTTTGAATCCAGACCGTGAACGAAAAGTGTTCAAAAGGAATCCAAAATTCTGCCATGAAGATTGTGTTCTGGCAAACCAATTTCATCCAAACTCACCTATTTAAACAGGACGTCTTTTTGAACGTATTGAACAACGAGTGCAATGGCAACCACGAGTGAGAAATAAAGAAGTCTTTCTCATTTAGGGAAACAAACCGTCTCAATAACCGAGCCAGTCTCTTCCAAAAAAATGCAAGCGACAACTGCTGAGTCGAAACTTGGGATGGGCGGTTTTTTTTTGCTGATAATTTTTACGGCACTGCTTACTTTCCTCTTAGGCGCTTTTTTTTTCATGTGTAACCATTTCATGCACGAAAGATATCGCTCGTAAACAGCTTCAAGGAAAGGTAGCAACCCAGAAGAAAGATTCGACCCCAACGTCCCGGCTTTGCCTATGCTTTGTGATGATTCGGTTTGTAGATGGGGATTATTTCGCCTTGACAACAGTAACTTTTTTACAATTTCGAAGCTCAAGAAGATAGGTGAGCTCTGCACTGCAAGCCTAGGGTAGACCCACGTTAAACGAGCCCAAAGGGTTTGCGGTCCAGACCCCATTTCACGAGCCTTTACAGTGACTAGAGCCTTAAGCTACCAAGGTGCAGAGGCCGCGTTCCTCCTACCGTTCGAAATCTTACTTCGGACGCGCTATGCCGCTTTAGGCTTCGCAGGACTACACTGTAGTACTGTTCTGCTCGCCCACCGCTGCTCGCATGTTTGATCTGCTATGTATTCAGAACTCGGTCTCTGCTGTACTGCATCTATGCTTTACGGCTCTTCGGCTCTCCGAATCTCCACATTATTCTCATCTACCCTCACCGCTTTTTTGAGCCTCTCCGGCAAGTCGTAGCAGAACGGGTAGGTTGTTTCCTGTGCGATTTCACGTGTTTTTATTCCTCACTTTTTCCTCACTGACGATGCTATTTTACATTTGAGGATTACTTCATCATATTTCAATCGTGAATCTTGCCTTCGAATTATGAAAGGTTTCGAGAAAGGTTCAATTTCCGCAGTCACGCAACTTTATACAACCGTATTGGTTTAACTTTAGTTCGTATCCTGCTAAAAATTATGTTGCCTCAAAGCAAATTCTTTCCCATTTCGCTCATTTGACCGCTTTACAGCCTTTCATGATGTCGCGATTTAACCTTATTCTATTCGATTGACGATTTCATCTTTTGCTTTTACATGAAATTGAAGTGTATCATCATGAATAAATCCATCTGAGCAAATGAAAAGCAAACCAGAACAATATGGGGTTGCTGTGCATTTTGCAAAATAAGCTTGAGTCAAATTTTTTGAAAAATTACGTGAAGAGAATTGGGTGCTAATTTAGTTGGGGGGGGCGGCGCGGTCGGCGCGTGCAGTCTTGCTCACCTGGGCCTCTCGATTGCAGACAGTGTAAATTTCGAACTTACTCGCTTTTCACGCATGTCAAGCTGACTGCCCCACCCCCAACCCTTAAGGCCCGGCTACATTCTCCCCTGGCGCACGGATTTCCGAACATGGCCAGGAGCGCAGACTGCCGCGCCGCCGCGCGTGCCCCCCCCCAACTAAGTTAGCGCCACCGAAAATTGTTTTATGCCAATGCAGATTTATCATGGCTACGCGAATACCTAACGATGATATCTAGACATTTTCAATTGCGAGCACTCATTCAAATACATATTTGAGATAAGTTTTTCTGAGCTACAGAATGCAAGCTTATGTTGAAGCGGTTACATAGTGAAGCAGATTGCATTACTGTATATTTCAGAGATTTGCATGGAGAACCTGGACCAAATTTGCGCGAGAAAGAAGTGATGTGTGCTTCATAGAAACTAAAGAGCAACTACCTTTGGCATTATTGGCGATGTACCGCACGATCTCACTCGAAAAATGTGAGCTAAGGAATTTTTCCGTGCATCCTTCTCTTCTTTGAGTAGAGCGTTGCGCACTGGCAGGATATGTGACCTGGTAAACAGTGCTACCTTTTCTGTACACAATACAACTGGCCGAGAACTCCTCCCTGGAGAAATCAATGATATATCTACGCACAATTCACTTGGCTACTTCCTATCAGTCGCACGCTAAGAATGAAAGAACCAAAACGTTGTCGATTAATCTGACGAACCGCTACACGTTTAAACTGCGCAACATCTGCACAAATTGCGCAGGCGAGAACGCTTCCGCTTGATCCATCGAGTGCTCAAACTACTAAACTCTTTTGACCTTTTGAACTTATTACTATTATCTCACAACTTTTACTGCTTCATATTCTAAATCCAATACTTCTATTCTTGACAAATCAAACGCTTAGGGTCGCGATTCTTGGTCATTTGCGCTCGACTCAATGCGTGACCGCCCCAATGACACTTTTTTCCATACCATCCCGCCTTTGGGCACCACACGGATCATACCTTTGGCCTGTTCAATAGAGTGTGATTATTGTGAGTCTGTTTCCGCATTCTCTGTGCGTGAAACTCGAACACTCAACAACATACACGTCATTTTGAGAGAATCATGGGCATTTTTTCGAAAAGAATTTCATAACCCGGCCCCATTTTCGGCCCTGAATTTCTTTCGTGGATTTTCTTCTTGTTCAGTTGTTTACGCAGTTTACCTCATGCATGCTGCCGCGCGCATTGTTTTAAAGGCCTTCGGTCGAAGGTTTTCGGTGAACTGGACAGTGGTTGGAGCGTTCAAGTCGGATATTCCGAAAGTTAGAGGTGGGTGTGTCACCGAGGATAGTGACGTGCCACTTGAGTAGAAGTGCACGTTGGATAAGCTGCTTGCAGCATGCTTTGCGTGATAGGCCAGAGAGGTGTGTTTGAAGGACTTATCCACACTAGTTTCTATCAAGTGCACGCTTCCGCGCGAACACGCTAACTCCAACTCACGCCGATTCGGTATGCTTCCACGTGTGAAATGGTTTCCTCGAGAGTTCATGCACTGACCTGTGAAGCTTCAGAGTTGACGAATCCGCCCGTGCGATTAGGCAATTAATCAATGACGAATTAAATGTACGTGTAGGTTGGCCGATTAGAGCGAGATAGGCGAGTAGGCGTCAGGCGGGGAGCCCACGTCACGTATGCATCGGTTCGCCTCTGCCCAAGAGAACTGTTGTATGGCGAGTAGGAGCGAAGCCGATTAAGCTGTCTAGGTGGCGATCGCTCCGATGGCGGGGCATCAAATCAATGCAATATACTTCTCTTATCGCCTACTCGCCTACTTCGCCTAATCGACTACTCGCTAAACGCCGCACTAGCCTAATCGCCACTTCCTAATCGCTAATCGATACGTGATGCTTTTGCTTTGAATCTCATCGCCTTAATCGCGTCCAATCGCCATAATCGCGACGCCACGATCAGCCAACTATGAACGCTCTCTAAATACGCGCGATGGAATAATACGGAGCTACAATGCTGTCCTATTAAGCAACCATTATGCCCATACGAATGTCAAAATAATTTTCGCGGTCGAATAATCATTGCATGTATGGATGTTGAAAGTAAGAAACCCGCTAGTCTTTTTCAATGTTTCTTTCAAAACACCCATCGACATTTTTTTGAAACTCGGGAGCTTGTTAGCGGCCGAAATTGGTAAATTAGGCTAAGGCGACAACAAAAACGAATGATATTGAAATGAATTGCGTAATCTCAAATATGTTCTTAAATGACCTCTACAGTCCTCCGCATGTCGTTGTTATCAGCTTTTATCAGTCGCTATCACTTTATGTCCCTCAACAAACATGCTCCCGTCCACCCTGCACAGCGGTTCATGGAAACGCCCCACGATGCTCCCGTCCCGCCCTTATATCATACATTGAAATCAACTCCTGACGACTACTGATGTTCGTTTTGTATTGTTGGCTCAGAGGAGAACCCGACCTAATCTCTTAATCCATTTCCTCGTCGCTCAAGTTCGCCTTGGGCTTCTCAGCCCTCATACCAACTCAGCTGAGCTAGAGCGAGCTGTTGTCTGAATCGTGTCGATTAGTCCTGGTCTCTTCAATGCAGAGTCAACTCTACGTTGCGCAGTTCTCAACGGCCACGTTGCGCAGTTTCGCTCGATTAGACACACTCTCTCGCGCGAACATTCACACTCGCATGCTCGAGCCGTCTGTGTCTGCGCCCATACAGCGTGATTTGAGGATCTTTCGACGTGCCGTTGCGAACTGCGCAACCAGGGTTGACTCTGCTTCAAGGTTTAGAGCGGAGACGAAACAAATTCATTCAGTGAATCCACAACAAACTAGAGTGAACAATATATTTAAAAGGATTAGCGAATAAAAAAGAGAGAAATCAATTAATATCTGGGCACAAGGCGAAAGGGCGGGCAGGCGGCCACTTCGGCCAACGACATTCAAAAGAACAGCGAGCCTCCAATGTCACAATGCGTCATTTGTACGCAAATTCCTCCCGCACGGCCAGGGTGGTCGAGGGGGCCACCGCGTTTTTGGTATGATGACATCCTTTCATCACATGCCTCCCCCATAGAAAAGGCTGTTCATTCGGCCTTTTTGGTGGAATGTGGTCATCAGCCCAAAAACGCGGTGGCTGCCTTCACCACCCTGCTCGTGCGTGGAAGTACCGTATAAATAACGCGTCGCTACACTGAAGGCTCGCTGTTCTTTTGTATCTCTTTGGCCAAAGACGTGACCGCCTGTCCTCTTTTTTGATTTTTGCACCGATAGGGATTGATCTCTCTTTCTTTACTCGCTATTCCTTTGATTTCGTTCACTCAAGTTTATTGTGAGTCTACCTACAAATTTGCTTCGTCGTCGCTTTAGACCTTTGAGAAACCAAGAGTAATCCAAGGTTCAGACAAGGGCTCGTTCTAGACCAGCTGGTTTGACAGAAAGATGCTGTTGCAGTGGTAATGAAGACATTTGAATCTGATTCTGGAAATTGCCACAGCCAAGGCCGAAAGGATCAAACTAATGTTGTAAATGATGTCATTCTCGATGAAACTTCTTCCCCTAATTCATCCCAACTGCAAGTCTTGGACTCCTGTGTGGTACCATGTGAAAGTGTGCACTCAGTCTTGGTCTCTTCAGTAATGAAAAACAAATAAATATTTTCGCACATACCGTTTTGGGAAATATTACTAGGTCAGCTGCTTTTGAAAGCGGTCTTCCTCAAGCTGAAAAGCTGAGCAATATGATGCTGTATATTTACCGCCTGCTGGATGGACATCTCAGAAATATGATGGCTTCCCTTGCAAACTCGTTGTCCTGTTAAAGCCGCAGATGCCTCTGGGTGATTGGCATGAGCTTCTCAGGAATAGGGCCATTAGTGATGTCACCGTAGATTTTGCGGCAACTCAGCAGAAAGAATAACACGCAACTCGATCGCGGCCATCCTTTGAAGCTTATAAACCTGTATTGGGTCGCCAAAAATAACACAAACAGCCCAAGCTCGAAAAAAAAAGTTGGCAGTAGAGAATGTCACTTCGGTCCGTTTAAGACCTTCCTTGTCGGAGGTTCTTAAGCTCTTCCAATTTCAGCATCCTTTCTTTCAAAACCGGCCAGCGTCTAGCTCGTACTAGCTTTCCTATATATGAAGAGGGAAAATTTTGAACAGATTCTGGTTAGAGGCAAAGTTTGGGCTCAGACCCACTTAATGAGCCTTTGCGGTGGCTAGAAGCGCTAGTACGGAAGTGCGAGAGGTGGCGTCACTTCCCTACTTCGAAAAGCGACATATAGACGCTAGACGCTAAGAACTTTGACACGCTCCACCGGTTGAGACCACGCTCCGCCCACGGCATCCATATCTTGACTGCGTCGCAGTCAAGATGTCGGCTATGCTCTCTCTACTCAGACTTCTCTAGCGCTCTCCGCGCTCACACTGTCTCTCATCTCCCTGTCGGTCTTGCGTAGAGCAAAAGACTCGTATCCCTTGTGCATTTCACAGTTTTTTCTTTTTTCTGCACTGGCGGTCCACTACCTACCCCTACTTTCACATTTGATTGAATTGCCTCATAATTCACTCCTGAATTTGCTTTAGAAGCACTATGGAGATGCTCTCGGCACGCAATTCTGCTAAATAAGCTGCGTTTTCAGGCCCCAAAAGCGGAGATGGAAGAAATGGTCCTTGAAATCGTAACAGCACTGAAGGATGAAGTTAAAGAAAACGAATGGATGGATGCTGAGTTCAAAAAGGTAAAAAATAAAGACGCTTCTTTCTTGGATTTCTTATCACTTCATTATATTAACCTTATCCTTGGTGTATCTCTTGGGAAGGTAGGGAAAGAAGGGAGAGAGAAGGGGAAACCAACTGGTTGTAAGACTAACACAAAAAAGCTGCTGAACTGAACCATTGGGTTAGGTACACACACACTGAGTGATAGAAAGCTAACCTTTGAATTTTCGAAGCGTTCCAGAAGTTCATCTAAATGAACAGTGCCGCAGTCATCGAGCTTTTTCCTGCTCTCAGGGTCTCATAGTGCTTATGCTACATTATCACTGTTTTTTTTTACATTGACAACGCTGTAACAGTCGGCAATTTTTTTAGTGAGCAATATTCAATAAAGTGATATTTTGTGCATTTCGCCTTCTATAATTGTTCAAGAGCTATTTTCCCTATCAGCTTAAAAGAAAGTGACCCAGCGTGCTTACTTCGTGAATGTATGATTATTGTTTACTTCAATCTTTAACCAATCGAGATATTCCTATTACCATTCTAGCTGGCCCTAACTCTTGTGATCATCTTTTGAGGGCCCCTTAAAAGCTCAGCTGCTATGAGGGATTCAACCTCTTTCCGTTCTGTCTTTTCTCCGGGTACCACTAATTGATATACCCCTGTAAACTGACTAGTGTTGTGGACGAGAGATTTTTACAATTCGGATGGCAGTGAGCATGTCGCGACCGAGTCACGATCATCCACGTGGTTTTTCTGCTCCTTATCCGTTCCTCGTGGCTTTTTCTAAATGGCTAGTGAGCAATAATTCTCAATATATCTCTCCCCTCCACAACAAGATTGTACATCCTCTTTGTTCGCGAAATTTTTGTGTAATACAGTTTGTCGAGTGTTTCTATTACATAAATAAACTAACCTCGATTGAGATTCGTTCTAGCTAAATAACGCGTCATGAAGGAACGCTCCAGAAGGCCCGCTCACCTGTTCCATCGCGGGGTTAGTAGGCAGACGGACCAGCGTTGGGCTGGTCCGTCTGCCGTCTGCGTCTGCCGCGGGATGAGCTCATCCCAGTAGTGATTAAGAGGTCATTTTTGACTAAAGTCCCTTTCCCATCTCTTTGTCATACCGCTGATCACAAGGGAAATTGCAAAGTTTTCAATAGTGATCTTTCCTCTGTCCCATTTCTCTTCACCACTGTATGCTCGAGGAGAAGAATTGCCCCCAATGCAGGCGCTCAATCCAATGCTTTTAGTAGAATCAAAACAGGGGAATATAGTGGGTGCCGCAATCGCGTCCTTCAACAGAATCAAATAAGGAAAATTAGTCAGACAGGTTTTGAAGTGGCGCCAACTAAATGAGGGAGCTGGTTTTTGTCGAATCTAGCCAAAATCTGTTTCATTCCTCCCTGAATAGTAGTTTCAAAAACCAAGCCTTCCGCAAACTAGGCAAATGGCAGGTTGGGATTTGTTCGACTACAAAATTTGCCCACAATGATAGGGGCGTATGTAGACAGAAAGAAGAAGTACCGACTGAAGCGTCCAGCAGACTCCAGAGTTACGCAAGAAGAGGGAAGCGACAAACAGAGTGATCGACAACAGCTGGAATTCAAAATAAAACTTACTCGGTTGCATGAATTTCATATTTCAGAACCACTCTTTAGCTAGCAATACCAAATCCTAGAACATCACTGCCTTAGGTTGTACTACAAAAAGCTGGGATAAAATCACATGGAGTCTAATCGAGGACGATATGTTTTTACATGACACGCGTTAGATGAAGAAGTACGCTCCTGTGAGTTGCATTCTTCACAGTAGGCAGAATATTTATTATTACGCATCCTTTTCAGCACCGTAAGCCAACTAGCAAATCTTCCCTTTCTGGACATGATAGAGAGGCTTGCCTATATCGAAAACATAAGATTTCAAAGAGGCTTTTGGTGATTCTTGATTTGAGAAAAGGAGTTAGCAAAGTTCAGTGTTATGGGCCTACCAGATCAACGCCTTATTACATACCTTTGTTGAACAGAATAAGTAAGTTCCGATGCGAACGCCATATAATATCAATCCACGTCGCACGAAATATCAGAAATGTCCTGTTTTCTCCCTCAGCTGTTCCTCTTTAGCTCATGAAATATTTGAGAGCTTGAATTAAGTAATTGCCATCAAGAACTTTGTGCAACCACAATTACCGATGCACAGTGGACACCATTGAGATATTACCTTTCACATTTATCAAGGTGTTCTACTCGTCAGAATCCTTTCATTAAAAGCCCTTCATATAGGAAGGATGCAATTTTACGTTTAAGAATAAAAGGAGGAAGAAAATCATTAGGGCGCTCGATTCATTGGTGACAGCAGTCAAAATTAAAAATAAGGTGCCGCTAGACAAAGTGCTCCACAAAGTGATTTTCTTCTGCTGGCGGGCGACTGGCCTTCTACATAATTTGATATTTCCTATTACATAAATGTATATAAAGCGCTCTGCTGTTGGTGCGCGGTCCGTTATTGTCAAGGCATCCCACCTCGACTTTGGGAGTACACACTGATCGGAAAGTGCTAACATTATGACGAGATGAGACACCCATCTTCATTCGAATGTTATGTTCCCTGATTCAACCCTGGTTGTTCCGAAACTCGACATGAGATCGGAACCACCATCGTCTCCTAACGCGCAAGATTTCACTTTTCGATGACGTGTTTGAGATGGCATTACGAAGATTGGAGAAGCTAAGCTAACAGAGACAGTCAATACAACTAGAGACACAAAACTTCTCTTTCCAGCTATATGGGAAGGATTTCGTCAAATCGGAAAATATCGACATGGGAAATACAATCCAGCCCGTTTGACTTATCTTTCGATTAGCGGCCACCAGGAGACGCAGAAAGTTTTGAGCAGATCGCCACGCGCGCTGCTCACGCCTAGTCGGGACACGCCCTCATCGACGCTTGAATAGGCCAAATGTGGAAGCCCAAGCACCATCACGCACCCTGAGCGAAGATATGCAAAAAGGACAGATTAAAGGCTGCCATGGAGGAAGAGCAGAAGTATTATGCTGAAGCAGCAAAATTTCTGGATAGGAGCTTAGCAAACAATGCCGCCGAAGCATTTATGCCAGCTACAACGAAACACTGAGGCCTGTCTTCTCCGACGTCCAATCCGTATACATGCATTCCTGAAGGGCAACGCGAAAAAGTCTATCCACGACTTCTTTACATCAGATCTCAATTGGATATCCGTCATCGGCACGCCTATAATCATACCACAAAGATGAATAGTTCGCCCCTCAGTTCTCATTCTTTCCGAGGATTCTAGACATGCCATGAAAGTCGGTGAACAGAATCTTACAGCCACCTTTCTCGAATAGATTAAACAGAAACATCTGAAATGAATCACCAGCGTTATTTATCGTAACCCTGCTTCGTCTCTCAAGCGTTACTTGCTCGCCGAATGCCGAGGCTATTCCACATCATGTTGCGAAAACTAGCATGCTTGTGCGCTGCTTCTATTCACCTCTGGGCCAACCTTAACAGGCAACAATGCACTCGCCACTCGCACTACGCAGAAAAGTGAAGCCAATACAAATTGCCACATTTAACGCATGGAATCTCACAGGACGGCGAGCGCGAGTGGCCGAATCGTTTGAAAAGTGCGGCAAGGTGGCCATCTGCATGCATCCAAAGAGACACGCATGGAGAGGGTAAAAATCGTATGCTAATATTGGAGATGGATACAGCTCAGCTTCTACGGCACATCCAACAAACACGGGGTAGGCCATTGCGTCGATGACGAGCCTGTTTTTTTTAGTCACATCGCGGAAAAGTACAGCGCCACTCAGGAAGCTCATCTCTGCTACCACTTGATTGTGAAAACTGCAGGGTGTACACCTGTTTTCGGCCTATGCTCCACATTTGGCTGCGAAAGAGGAGGAGAAGAACGATTTCTGAGACAGATCTGCCAAGACAATTGTTAGCAGCCTGGAGTATTCTGCTGTTAGCAGCATCTCAGTGGCCACGTTAGGCGCGAAACGCGGAACTCGTGGTACAGTCCGTATGGGGAACTATAAGATTATGGTGCTACGCATAAAGCGGATAGAGGATTTCG
>MU891697.1:0-12920 GCA_036418205.1 Ostertagia ostertagi
CGACCACCATATTCCTCTCTATAGTATTTAATTCTGGTACCACTCAACCCACCAAACTCCGCCCACTTTTTCCTCCAAAAATGCCGTCGAGCGGGGAGGGGGTATATACCCACTATGAAACAGTAAAAATTTACCAAATTCCCTAAATTTCAAACCAATTTACCCCACTTCTACCTATAATTAACGCCACTGCTTCAATTTTAATATGGGGGGAGGGGGTATATAGCTTACGGGTTTTATAGATAGGGTATACGCGCGCTGAAACGGCGAATTTTTCTCCCATGCGCTCCCAACTCACCTAGCCTACTACTCGTGAAAACTCCACTTTCACCACAAACTCACATGTACTTTCACGCGACTGAAGCGGATACGACCCCCCCTCCTATAAACTCAACCAGGTACGACCCCCCCGTTGTTACTAGTAACAACGTAGGGTTGACCCTGGTTGGAGATCTCATTGAAATATTGTTGCCAACGATCTAGTATCTTTCGCTTACTGTGGAGCCGCTGTCCATTTTCGTCCTTTACGCACATATAATGGTCAATGTCTTGCCCTGATCGTGCTCGACTTTTCGCCAATCGGTAGATGCTTTTCTCTCCTTCCTTGGTACCCAGTCGTTCGTATAGGTCTCGGAAGTGTTCAGCTTTTGCCGCGGCGACAGATTTCTTAGCTTCCTTTCTAGCAACGATGTACTTGCTCCAATTCTCAGCACTTTTTCTGAGCGTACCACGCCTTTGTATGCGGCTCTTCTTTCTGCTACTCGCTGCTTTACCTCTTCCGATCCACAGCCATGTTTGCTTGTCTATGCGCCTGCTGTAGCTCCTAGCACAGCCTTGGCAGCAGCTGTGACAGAACTTTGGAAGGATGTCCAAGTAGCATCGATGGAGCAACCGTCTATGGGAGGGAAAGCGCAACTGCCAGCGAATATTTCCATCACGTAGTCTCCACCATTTGATTTTTCCTGATACCATGGAGCCGCCATAACCTTGCTTGGGTTTCCTCATCTTTATATCAACCACGAGCAGCTTATGTTGCGGTGCTACACACTCAGATGGAACAACCTTCGCATTGCTAACAACGGCATATCTCGTTTCCTCACCAACACGTAGTCAATTTGACTTTTCAGGTTCCCGCTAGCATAGGTGACTAGGTGGCTTTCACGCTTTTTGAAGAAAGTGTTAGTGATGACAAGATCGTTTGCCTCAGCAAAATCCAAAATCCTGCATCCGTCTTCATTGCGCACACCATACCCGTAGTTCCCTTGGCAGCTGTACCCATTCTGCTTCCGTGCCAACGTGTCCATTTAAGTCGCCGCATAACAAGAGAAACTCCAGGAACTGCTACAATCTTGTCTTGCAATCTGTCCAGAATCGTTCTTTCTCCTCGTCTTCGCAGCCACATTGTGGAGCATAGGCAGAAAACACGTGTACACGGCAAGTTTCACAATCAATGATAGCAGAGATGAGCCTGTCTGAGTGGCGCTGTACTTCCGCGATGTGACTGCGCAGCTCGATATCGACGGCAATGGCCACTCCGTTGCTATTGGATGTGCCGTAGTAACTGAGCTTGTACCATCTCCAATATCGCACGATTTTTGCCCTCTCCATCGTGTCTCCTGGATGCATGCAATGGTCACCTTGCGCCTTTTCAACATTTCGGCCAACTCGCGGCTCCGTCCTGTGAGCGTTCCAATGTTCAATGTGGCAATTCGTATTGGCTTCAACTTCTGCGAGTGCGAGTGCGAGTGCATTGTTGCCTGTTAAGGTTGCCTAGAGGGAATAGAAGCAGCACAGTCATGCTAGTTTTCCACGGAGTGGGTACCTTGCATTCCGACAGGTAGCGCGTGAAGAGTCGAGCCAGAGTTTTGATGATAACTGGCGGTGCATTCTTCAGATGTTCCGGTTTAACCCTGTCGAGACCGGGTGCTGTACGATTCTTCACCGACTTGATGGCGTGTCGGACTTCGGAAGAGAGAACTGAGGGGACGACGTATCCATCCTGTTGCAGTTGATAAGTAGGCAGATGGACATGGCTATCGAAGAGATCCGAGTAGAAGTCGTGGATGACTTTCTCCATTGCCCTTCGGGATGCAGTAACTGTTCCATCCGGACGTCGGAGGCAGGTCATCTTGGTCTTGTAGCTGGCAAAGCTTCGGCGGGCATTGCGGATGCTCCTCCCAGCCTCTGCTGCTTCAGCTAATACTGCTGCTCTTCGCCCTCCATGACACCTTTTATCCCTTGTGCATATCTTCGCTCGGGCGTGAGTTGCTGGCTCCACATTGTGCGCTATCAGCTCGAGAGTTTCCGACAGGCGCCCCATGGCGACTTCTCCAAACTTTCTGCCTTCCTGCCGCTATCGAAGATAATCACGAGCACCGCTGGTATCTCCTAGTCGTATATTTAATTCGATGCGAAATCGCTAACTTCCATAAGCTCTGGAAAGAGACGTTGTGTCTCAGTTGAGTTTCACTTGTCCTGAGGCCTTGATCTTCCTGAAAACTTCGAGGAGATTCCCTCTTCTAATGATGTAACACAGGTCATCGTGAAGGTGAAATCTCGCGTGTGTAGGAGACGATGATGACAAACGAATTGCTACATGACAAGTTACATCGGGAACAACAGCAAAAGTTGCTCCCAGCCCCAAACCATTTTGAATGAAGATGGGTGTGTCTATCTCGCCATATTTTAGCACTGCCATGCAGTGACTCGCCACAGTCGGAGTTGGATGGCCCCTTTGACACGGACGCGGACGCGCACCAACAGACAGAGCGCTTTATATATACATTTATGTAATAGGAATATCAAATTATGTGAAGGCCAGTCGCCAGCCAGCAGTAGAAATCACTTTGTGGAGCACTCTGCTACGGCACCCTTATTAATGACTGCTGTCACCAATGAACGAGTCGCCCTAGATTTTCTTCCCTTTTATTCTTACCAATAAAATTCACCCCTAACTAGAAGGCGTTCAAGCTGAACAGGCATCTGGGCGAGATAATGAGCTAGATAAAAATGTGGGAAGGAATACTCCAAAGTGTTCAGCTGTGCACGTAAATTGTGTTGCACAGATCTTGACGGCATTCTACATTAAAGCAACAGTCCAGGCAGGGTTTCAACCATTTGGTTTTCAAGTGGTGGAAACATGCCTCAGCCTGATTGGAGTTCATGGGAAATGTCACAAACTTCAAAACTTACCTCTGAAAGGCGTTGGAAGCAGTCGAAATCCTTCAAGAGGGGCGGATCCACCGATCCGTGGTGGGGCCGCCTCCAAGCAGCTGTGCAGAGCGCTTGCTCGACTAGCGGTCGTTGCGGGACCGCCGCGCTGTATGAGGTCGATTCCATAAGAACGCAATTGAAGCGCTTCAATTTCGATTGCTGGCAAATAGTTATGTATTTGCAAGCATGCATGGCTATTTGCCAGCAGTTGCAATTGGAGCGCATGTACTACGGGCAGGTTCGGACAACTCGTCCAACACACGTCTCCCTAAACGGCAGGGGGAGTCCCTGTCTAAGCCCCTGCCCGACGTTTTTTTCTACTTTTTCTTTCTCCCTTGACCACAACTATCAAATCACCTTCAACGCACCATTTTATAGTTCATTGGTCGCCTTACCCGCCGCGAATTCGTTCCTGGATTGTTGCTTTAAGGAACGCTCTAATATTTCATGACTAAAGAGGAACAGCTGAGTGAGAGAAAAACACATTTCTGATATTACGTGAGACGTGGATGATATTTATATCTTCGCATCGGAACTTACTTATTCTGTTCAACCCCAGGGTAACTGGCTATAAGAAAATCGTTAAAGATCTGGTAGCCCATAACACTGAACTTTGCTAACTCTTTCCTCAATCAAAGAATCACCAAAAGCCTCTTGAAATTCTTCATTTTTTCGATATAGGCAAGCCTCTCTATCATGTCCAGAAAGGGAAGATTTGCTAGTGCTAAGTGCTGAAAAGATGCGTATAATAAATATTCTGCCTATGTGAAGAATGCACACTCACAGCAGCGTACTCTTCATCTAACGCGGTGTCATTGTAAAACATATCGTCCTCGATTAGACTCCATGTGATTTTATCCAGCTTTTGTAGTACAACCTAAGGCATGATGAATTTTGTATTGCTGGCTTAAGAGTGGTTTTGAAAATATGAAATTACGATGCAACCAAGTAATTATTTAGGATTTCGAGGCTGTTGTCGAATCACTCTGCTTTGTCGATTCCTCTCTTCTTGCGTAACTCTGGACTCTGGACCTTCAGTCGTACTTCTTCTTTCTGTCTACATAGCCCTATCATTGTGCAAAAACTCTGTAGTCGAACAAATCCCACCTGCCATTTGCTAGTTGGCGGAGGCTTGGTTTTTTACTACTTTCAGGAGGAATGAACAGATTTTGGCTGAGCATCGCACCGACAAAACCCACTCCCTCATTTTAGTTTGCGCCACTTCAAAAACCTGTCTGACTATTTTCCTATTTGATTCTGTTGAAGGCACGGATTGCGCACCCACTATATTCCCCTGTTTGATTCTACTGAAAGCATGGATTGCGCCTGAATTGGAGCAATTCTTCCTCCGAGCATACAGTGTGAAGAGAAATGGGACAAGAGCGAAAATCACTATTGAAAACTTTGCAATTTCCCTTGTGATCAGCGGTATGACAAAGAGATGGGAGAGGGACTTAGTCAAAAATGACCTCTTAATCACTACTGGGATGAGCTCACCCAATTCATCCACCAAAAGCGTCATAAGACCTGCCAATTATTAGCACGGAGTATTATGGCTGGCCGGGATGATTTTAGCCTCGACATCAAAATCACTACTTCCAAATTGCTGAAAGTGACGCCTTTAGATAGGACATGATAGAGTCTGACCATCATAAGCTTCGGGAAAATATGGCGCATCTCATCATAAATCTTCCTCAAATTGAAATCAATTCTTGTTATCTGGTAGAGCAATGTTGAAATTGAGTTTAATTTACTACCAGTTTAGCGCCGCACGCTACCGCGCGCATGAAACGGAAGGTCCGGATGAGACAGGACAGCCGATAAAGCGTTAGATTCACCGCTAAACATTGAGTTGCTTCGTAAAATGCGTTAGCTGACCGCTCCATAGGCTGCTCATCTTTGCAGAAGCTCACCGTTTGATACGCGCAGTGGAGTGCGGAGCTAAAGTGGTGTCTGTAAACAACCACCATGCATCGAATGTCAGTGTAATTTAGCGGTCGGATTGTGTGTGATGTTAAATAAAAACATCCAGCACTCGTTATCGTATTTCTCCGAACATCCACCATACATTTTTATGGAGCTCTAACCCATAGGCGGGCAGTGTGCATCCTAAGAGACGGAAATCCAATGATGTGCGCCATGGGCAAGGTAAATTTTTTTGCTCCCCCTATATATGTGTATCAGATCGCCCAATTCGCCACGACCATGAATCGTCGCTCGGAAACTCACTGGGAAGTGCACCTTCGATTAGGTGCTTTCATTAAATGACAGGATGGTACCACTTGACAAGAAAATGTGACAATTCATCCAACTTCTCCCCTCAAAAGATACCGCTGCTGATGAGTTTCACGGCAAAATATCCTTTGGATGTCTCCCCATGAGCAGGGGCAGGCTCTACCTCATTGCCCTCACCGTCCAAAGAATATCACGACATCCGGCCTGTGATCGCTCCAGCCTTAAGCTGCTACACAATTTCTTCAATCGATTGACAAGGGATAACATCTCAGAAACAACAGTGGCTCAGATAAGGTCATAATGACCTACGATCTGTCGGAGACATCGTTGAGTCCGCGCATCATTTTCCCGTGGGAAAAGAATATGATGTTATCGGTGTAGGAATAACGACTCGTAAAATCAAGTGGAGAAAAGACTCTTTTTGTTGCAATTCTCTGGCACAGTCGTGATTTCTGAGAGGACAGAGACGTCGAGAAAAAACTATCTCCTTTTCAGTGCCAGCGAACCATGGCTAGAAGGGCGATTGATCAGTGTGGAATCGCGCCGTCATCAAACAGCGCAGAGCATTCCAGGAGGGAATAGGTGTGGAAAAGCGCTCAATCATGAAGCTCGAGGTGGGAGGGGGTCTGGAAAAAAAGGAACGCAAACCAAACCACGCCGCGCCCAGAGACTGCTATTTTCACCGCATTCCATCCTTGAGATAGGAGAACGGGGCGCGTTTGGCGAACGATTTCCACAAACCTACTCTACAGGGTAGCGCCAAAATGCGGAGACAAAGACGCAAAAGCAATTTGATATTCAAGAAGCTGTTTTTCTCTGTCCCTAGTTTTTGTACTGTGGTGTAGAATTGCTCATGCTTACCTTGTTTACCCACCAAAATCTATGGTAGCTGCAGCGGTTGACTGATAGTACTGACACCGTCCCTAAATCATTGGACTTCGACGTTGAGGGTTTTTGGCACGCGACAATTATCATTTGGTGTATACCCGAGCACTATCAATAGATGCTCCAAATGGTACAGGGGACAAGGAGCTGAATGCAGTCATTCTGGATGAGAAGGGCGTGTTGTGCTGCTCTGGCGACCACGAACATTCTAAGATTGTGTGCGATAGAATTTGCAGGTAGTTGACGCGCTGGTTTCACTGGATGTCACGAGAGATAGGAATCAGGGGGGCTCTTTTGGACTTATCAGAGCCCATTGCTATCCTGAGTTTATTTTCACTTTGAAAATCGTTGCTGGGCCTTCCATCAAGTAGGAGCTCCCGTTTACGAGGCAAGGGTGGTTCAGTACTAGTGCAGCATTGATGCAGAACCGATTTTTTCGACTTTGTCGGCTTAACGGTGGTAGAACAGCATTTCAGATCTGAGCTCGATAGGGTACGCTGTCGGATCCGTTCTAGAAGCTGAGGCTTGCATAAAACACATTATGTCTTGGATTCGTTGAAGAAACCGCTCTAAAATGAGCTTGACGAGTCCTACTCGCCACATTGCGTGCCACAGTCGATGGTTCCTCGATGTTTCTGAGGACCCGTATAAACACAAACCAAGGAATTTCAAAAATTGCATGGATGTCGACGATTCAGAATGGGACTGTGCACGTCACTGCATTTTTGTTTTCAAAGAATTGCACCTTGCTCATCCTAGGCAACTCGAAGTCGCTGTCTCCGTAATTTTGGCGCACCCTGTAGTTAGCTAACCAACTGGTCAGCAATGAACGCGCTACCCCCGAATGCGCTCCGCGGAAGATGTGAGTTTGCGGCTCAGATACCAACGCCGCTCCAGCGCATTTGTCGCAAACTTCTAAGCGGTCAGAAGGCGCGTATCAAGCGCTGAGGTCCGCTGCCTACTTAAGCACCCGACGATGGAACAGGTGAGCGGGCCTTCTGGAGCGTTCCTTCATGACGCGTTATTTAGCTAGAACGAATCTCAATCGAGGTTAGTTTATTTATGTAATAGAAACACTTGACAAACTGTATTACACACAAAAATTTCGTGAACAAAGAGATGTACAAAAAATTGAAAGGAAAGTTTTACGTGGTCCTATACTTGTGGAGATGGACCGAAGATGCTATGTGAGGAGTGTATTGCTCCTAGCCATTTAGAAAAAGCCACGAGGATAACGGATACAGGACAGTAAAAACCATCGTGGAATGATATTGAACTCGGTCGCGAGCATGCCGCATACCCATCGGAATTGTAAAAATCTCTCGTCCACAACACTAGCAGTTCTTTTACAGAGGTGTATCAATTAGTGGTACCCGGAGAAAAGACAGAACGGAAAGAGGTTGAGTCCCTCATAGCAGCTGAGCTTTTAAGGGGCCCTCAAAAGATGATCACAAGAGTTATACCAGCTAAGAAAGGTAAAAAGGAAATATTTCTTAGTTTAAAGGCATGCCCCAGGATCGCACTGGTGTGGCTCTTGCACACGAATGTGAATGTATCGGTGCCAAGTGGGCCGGCAGTGAAGAAAAAAGGAAAAGAAATCCGTCGAAAACGCTCAGGTTGAGGGCTCACTCACCTTCCTAATTGGCTGTGCTAAAGGAACGAGAGACTAAGCGCGAAGAGGAGAGTATGGGGCGAGAGAGCGCATCAGATGAGAGAGCACCAGACAACGGCCTGATAAGAGAGCTCGTTCGCTGCAGCTCGAGCAGCTTACTTTGCAAGCCCAAAGCGTTCTTGTCGGTCGAATTCCGTGCACACGTATTATTCGTATAATGTCAAACCTTAACCGTTCATAACTCTACCAAGAAGAGAAGAGCACACGACCACCTCTAGCCTAGGGTTGATCCTTTAAAGATTGAAGTAAAACATATCAACATTCACGCAAGCGTAAGCCGCCTGGGTCAACGTTCTTTCCCGCTGATAGGGAAAATAGCTCTTGAACAATTATAGAAGGCGAAATGCACAAAATATCACTTTATTGAATATTGCTCACTAAAAAAATTGCCGACTGTTACAGCGTTGTCAATGTAAAAAAAAACAGTGATAATGTAGCATAAGCACTATGAGACCCTGAGAGCAGGAAAAAGCTCGATGACTGCAGCGGCACTGTTCATTTAGATGAACTTCTGGAACGCTTCGAAAATTTGAAGGTTTGCTTTCTATCAAGTGTGTCTGTACCTAACCCAATGGTCATCAGTTCAGCAGCTTTTTTGTGTTAGTCTTACAACCAGTTGGTTTCCCCTTCTCTCTCCCTTCTTTCCCTACCTTTCCCAAGAGATACACCAAGGATAAGGTTAATATAATGAAGTGATAAGAAATCCAAGAAAGAAGCGTCTTTATTTTTTTACCTTTTTAACGAACACAGGCATCATCCATATTCGTTTTCTTAACACTCAGTCCATTCAGTGCTGTTACGATTTCAACGGCACCCATTTCCCAATCTCCGCTTTTGGGGCCTGAAAACGCAAACAGCATATTTAGCAAATGCGTGCCTCACCATTAAAAAACTGTAGAACATATACATTTCACTAATCCGTAATTTATGCACATGCAGAGAAGTCCTATGCTGGGTGTAGAATGGGAAGCAGTAATCGACAAAAGCGAGAGCATCTCCATAGTGCTTCTAAAGCAAAATTCAGGAGTGAATTTGAGGCAAATCCAATCAAATGTGAAAGTAGGGGTAGGTAGTGGACGCCAGTGCAGAAAAAAGAAAAAACTGTGAAATGCACAAGGGATACGAGTCTTTTGCTCTACGCTGCAAGACCGACAGGGAGATGAGAGACAGTGTGAGCGTGGAGAGCGCTAGAGAAGTCTGAGTAGAGAGAGCATAGCCGACTCGTATAACTTGACTAGGAACAGACGGCAGTCCAAGAATCAAGAGCCTGTGGGCGGAGCGTGTTTACAACAGTGGAAAAGGCGTGTTCAGAAGTCTCGTAGCGTCTAGACGTAATATGTCGCTTGCGAAAGGTAGGGATGCACGCCACCTCACTCTGCACTGCTACCTAAGCGCTTCTAGTTATTACGCAAAGGCTCATTAAGTGGGTCTGAGCCCAAACTTTGCCTCTAACCAGAATCTGTTCAAACTACGTCTATTCTTCTATATATAGGAAAGCTAGTACGAGCTAGACGCGCTGGCGACGTTTTTGAAATGAAAGGATGCTGAAATTGGAAGAGCTTAAGAACCTCCGACAAGGAAGATCTTAAAACGGACCGAAGTGACATTCTCTACTGCCAAATTTTTTTTCAAGATTGCTGTTTGTGTATTTTTGGCAGAGACCCAATACAGTTTTATCGAGCTTCAAAGGATGGCGCGCGCATCGATTGCAGCGCGTTCTCTGCGAACCTTGCCGCAAAATTCTACAGGTCGACATCACATCTATACACCCATCCTATTCCTGAGAAGCTCATGCCAATCACCCAGAGGCATCTGCGACTTTACAGGACAACGAGTTTGCAAGGGAAGCCATCATATTTCTGAGATGTCATAAAGAGGCGGTAAGTAGCATCATATTGCCACCCAGCTTATCAGCTTGAGGAAGACCGCTTTCAAAAGCAGCTGACCTAGTAATATTTCCCAAAACGGTATGTGCGAAAATATTTATTTGTTTTTCATTACTGAAGAGACTAAGACTGAGTGCACACTTTCACATGGTA
The DNA here is from genome assembly GCA_036418205.1 of Ostertagia ostertagi. Lineage (NCBI taxonomy): Eukaryota > Metazoa > Nematoda > Chromadorea > Rhabditida > Trichostrongylidae > Ostertagia > Ostertagia ostertagi. The sequence goes on from MU891697.1 coordinate 10,045, forward strand.
CCACACAGGAGTCCAAGACTTGCAGTTGGGATGAATTAGGGGAAGAAGTTTCATCGAGAATGACATCATTTACAACATTAGTTTGATCCTTTCGGCCTTGGCTGTGGCAATTTCCAGAATCAGATTCAAATGTCTTCATTACCACTGCAACAGCATCTTTCTGTCAAACCAGCTGGTCTAGAACGAGCCCTTGTCTGAACCTTGGATTACTCCTGGTTTCTCAAAGGTCTAGAAGCGACGACGAAGCAAATTTGTAGGTAGACTCACAATAAACTTGAGTGAACGAAATCAAAAGAATAGCGAGTAAAGAAAGAGAAATCAATCCCTATCGGTGCAAAAAGCAAAAAAGAGGACAAGAAAAAAGAGAAAGAGAAAGAGGCGGTCACGTCTTCGGCCAAAGAGATACAAAAGAACAGCGAGCCTTCAGTGTTGCGACGCGTTATTTATACGGTACTTCCACGCACGAGCAGGGTGGTGAAGGCAGCCACCGCGTTTTTGGGCTGATGACCACATTCCATCAAAAAGGCCGAATGAACAGCCTTTTCTATGGGGGAGGCATGTGATGAAAGGATGTCATCATACCAAAAACGCGGTGGCCGCCCTCGACCACCCTGGTCGTGCGGGAGGAAAGTGCGTACAAATGACGCATTGCGACATTGGAGGCTCGCTGTTCTTTTGAATGTCTTTGGCCGAAGTGGCCGCCTGCCCGCCCTTTCGCCTTGTGCCCAGATAGGAATTGATTTCTCTCTTTTTTATTCGCTATCCTTTTATATTGTTCACTCTAGTTTGTTGTGGATTCACTGAATGAATTTGTTTCGTCTCCGCTCTAAACCTTGAAGCAGAGTCAACCCTGCGTTGCGCAGTTCGCAACGGCACGTTGAGAGATCCTCAACGCACGCTGTATGGGCGGAGACACAGACGGCTCGAGCATGCGAGTGTGAATGTTCGCGCGAGAGAACGTGTCTAATCGGGCGAAACTGCGCAACGTGGCCGTTGAGAACTGCGCAACGCAGGGTTGACTCTGCATTGAAGAGACCAGGACTAATCGACACGATTCAGACAACAGCTCGCTCTAGCTCAGCTGAGTTGGTATGAGGGCTGAGAAGCCCAAGGCGAACTTGAGCGACGAGGAAATGGAGGAAGAGATCAGGTCGGGTTCTCCTCTGAGCCAAGAATACAAAACGAACCACTGCATCTGCGACTGATAAGAGCTGGTAAGAGGTGCTAGAACGCAAATGTCGCAAAATCTGTTGCGCGAGCACCCATTGCGAGCAAAAAAAATTTTTTCTGGTTTGTTGCGCGAACACCATTGGGAGCATCAGTAGTCGTCAGGAGTTGATTTTAATGTATGATATAAGGGGCGGGACGGGAGCACCGTGGGGCATTTCCATGAAGTGATGTGCAGGACGGGAGCATGTTTGTAGAACTCATTTAAGAATAGATTGGAGATTACGCAATTCATTTCAGTATCATTCTCATCGATTTTGTTGTCGTCCTTAGCCCAAATTACAATTTGGCCGCTACACTTCCCCGAGTTCAAAAAAAATGTCCGATGGGTGTTTGAAGAAACATGATAATGGAACTAATGAGTAGCGGGTATCGACCTTTCAACATCATTAGCTTCAATGATTATTCGACCGCGAAATTATTTTGACATTCGATGCATATGGTTGTTAACAAACAACATTTTAGCTCCGTATTCCATCGCGCGTATTATGGAGCGTTCATAGTTGGCGATCGTACGTGCGATTAGGCGATTAGGCGATTAGGCGATGATTCAAAAGAAAAGTATACGTATCGATTAGGCGATTAGGCGAGTAGGCGATTAGGCGAGTAGGCGATTAGGCGAGTAGGCGATTAGGCGAGTAGGCGAGTAGGCGATAAGAGAAGGATACGTATTGATTTGTTGCTCCGCCCATCGAGCGATCGCCTAATAATCGCCTACTCGCCTACTCGCCTACAACGTTCTATGGGCGGAGCAAACCAATCAATACGTATGTGGTCTTCCCGCCTAATCGCCTACTCGCCTACTCGCCTAATCGCCCAATCTATACGTACATTTTTCATTATAGACTAATCGCCTAATCGCACGTGCGATCGTCAACTCTGAACGCTTCATCAAGCGGACAGTCAGTTGATGCATTTCTCGAGGAAACCGATTTTTCACCGGTGGAAACTAACGCTCCACCGACTGTCCAGTTTTGCCGAAACCTTCGACCGAAGCCTTTGAAACCCATGCGCGCGGCAGCGTGCAGAGCTAAACTGCTAAACAATAACAAGAAAAAAATTCCACGAAAGAAATCAGGGCCGAAAGGGTTATGGAATTCTCTCGAAAAATGCCTGCATTCTCTCAAAACGAACGTGTATGTTGTGATCACTGGAAACAGCACACAAAGTTTCACGCATGAAGATTCGGTTTCCGAAGAGAAACAAACTCACAAAAACTACACTCTATGGACAATCGAAGGTAATTCGGCGGAGCCAAAGGCGGGGCATGGAAAGAAGTCCGCCTTGGGGCGGCTACGTATCAGGCGACGCAATGAAAGAATCCGGCTAAAGCGTTTGATTTTGAAGAATAGAGATATTGGTAGAATATGAAGCAGTAAAAGTGTGAGATAATAGGTAATAAGTCAAAAGGTCAAAAGAGTTTATAGTGACACTCGATGGATCAAGCGGAAGCGTTCTCGCCGCCGCATTTGTGGCAGATGTTCGGCAGGAATTTAAACGTGTAGCGGTTCGTCAGATTATCGACAACGTTTTTGTTCTTCTCATTCTTAGCGTGGACGATAGGAGTAGCCAGTGAATTGTGCGTGATAGTATCATGATTTTCCCGGGAAGGAATTCTCCCAGTTGTATTGTGTAAGAAAAGGTAGCAA
>MU891700.1:0-10045 GCA_036418205.1 Ostertagia ostertagi
CCAGACAGTAACATTGTCTGGTTTGTCGGCTGGCCCTCGCAAGTCATCAAAATCGTGCCCAACGCCACGACGATTCCATGTGGACGCACAAGTCATGGCGTATCCGAGAGATTAGTGCCAATTGTTTTATATTTTATAAGCTCAAAAATGAGTTCGTCTAGTTAGTTCATATGGATCGAGATTGCCGTGGTTGTGTGGTCTTCGTATTTTGTCCTTAGAACACTAAACGCTCTTCTTCTCTATTCACTGTATATTGGCTAGCTATGTTGAAACCATCCCCCTATTCATCCACTAACTAGTCTGATCTCTTTGCTGAGGGTTACCCGAGACCAAAAGATCTTTGGCTGAAATTACCGAGACCAAAGATCTTAGCTGAAATATTCCTTAGAAGTTGACGCGACTAGCAGAAGCCTTCAGCTGGCACCGCTCTGTCAGTTTCAATTCGGAAATCGGCTTTTCGGAGTTGCAGCTTCGGGTGAATTCGATCAGTGCCATTCAAACTTGACCACATCGATGTTATCGTGACCATCACTATTCCACTTTTCCATTTCCTTTTCGATTTTCCTTTCTGCTCTATAGTTTTGTCAAGAAAAAACGCTGTAGGCGAGTTCGGAAATCGGAAATTGTTGTCCGCAGACCGAAAATCGGACGTGATCAAAACACGCGGTCCGGTACATAACGTTTTCTCTGCCATTTTCTATTTTTCAGCCGCATTTTTTCCATGAATATCGAATTTTGTCCTAAATTCTGGCTTGCATCTGTTGCTGATAAAATATGCATTGTTCAGCACAAATGGATCATTCGACGATGTTCACAATGTCGAATTGGCTTCGTTCCAAGAAGAAAATGTTTCAGGTGAGCTTTGCTTGAAAAAGGTTTGCTGAACATCTGGATATGCCATATCTATTACGGAATATCCCTTCCTGTTGTTAGGCCCCAGTACCTTTCAATTTAATACCCCCCATTACCCAAACCAATCGATAAAATTGCTAACGAGTGACCCTATAGGTAACCATGTCATGTGGCCATACCTTGTACAGTTCAAGAGTGCTGCATATCTGATAGTATATACAGGGTTGTTAGTGCCTCACATTGCCCCACGGGGGAGGAGTCTAGGGGCGCGCAGCGGGCGCGTCGCGGCAATGAGCTTTTCAGAATCATGATTTTCATTCACCTATTGCGACAAAGTTCGAGAAAAATAGATAATAGATCGGCATCTTAGCATTCTATTCAGACTACTTCTCCATCCAAAAACTGTTCATTGTAGCCAGCGGGCTTAGAATAGTCCACCTTGGACGCGCGCGGTCGCGGCGCGTGCGACCAGTTTCTACTATGCGCTACAACTACCCAAAGTTGTGTGTCATGATCAGAACACTTGGCATGCGCCATTGCATCAGCCATGCTTTGGCGTTCGAAGGGATTCCGTCCTTACAGTCTCCATTTTTCTCCTCAAAAATTTGCTATTCGTTAGGCGCGGGGTGGAAATTTCAACCCGTCCTTCGTGGAGCCAGCAGGTGTTTGACTGTTGCTGTGTCGTCTTTTCTTATGGACGGTACGCATTGGCAAAAGAACTGCCCGATGCTGATGAATGGCAGCACGTGTGAAACGCACTTTTGGAACCGGCATTGACGTACTTGCGGCTCACAACTGGGTGAAAATTGACGCATGTTAAAAAGCAATTGCCAATAGTGCTAATGGAATTGACGCTACCCATGAAGGGCACTTCCTCTTCGCGGAGGCTCGAAGGGTTCGGGTGGCTGCTAGGTAAGTCTGACGCACAAAAAAGAGCGTCTAAAAGGTTGCCTGGAATGCGCCGTGCATACTACTTCATTTCAAAATCGTGTAGGCAAGTTGGCGGTTCTCTGGTGCTTCAAATTATTATATCTGCTTTTGGTCTATGCTAGTGACACTGCCTTTAAGCTTCCATATCGGGCTGTTACCAAACAACTGGCCCTCTAATGAGGCAAGGCTTGATGCCACGTGATCTCTCTGGATGTATTAGGTTGTCTCATAAATAGTGTCGCTTTTTTTCAACCAAAAAATTTTGATCTAAATCCCCATGCTTTTACATCGAGTCATATACCATTCGAAAGAGAATTGTCTGCTCTACAAAATCGTGTTCTTCTTCCATCTATGTTCCATGGTTTTCAAATTTTAGGCCTGCGAAATGGGAGGTCCCGCCGACAAAAATTGACCAAACCGACAACTAGCTCTAACTTTATTTCCCTTGGGAGAAATCAATCAATGATGTACCCTCTACTTATGCATGACCTCTTCTAAACATTACACTATTAGGTTTCCCAACAAGTCGCATCATTCCATTTCCAGACCCGGTTTTTCAACCAGAACTCGACGGTTGAGCACCATTACCTGAGATCGAGGTCGAAATTTTTTTACAGCCGAGACATTGAAAAACTAGTAGAATTTAAGAACAAGTCATGACTAAGTTAGGAATGTACGCCTGGTTGATTTTCTCATCTTCTCAAGGATAATTTTTTTCAAAGAAATGCGGTCACTTTCGTGGATAAAGCACCTTACTCCTAAACCCTAAAATTCGAGCTAATTCCTAACAAACATCAAAACAAAACAAATGAGCGAATAGAGCAGAAGAAGTGCTCACAAAAGATACACCAGTTGATATAAAACAATAGCGTTTCAGAGGAAGAATTTCAATTTGAAAATTGCCATGGCTTATCGGTCGGCCAATTCGAAAAGAAACAGGGCAAACCTTTTTCGGCAACCTAAGGGTGGAATGTTCAGAAGAGGTCATGAGTAAGTAGAGGGTACATCATTGATTGATTTCTCCGAAGGGAAATAAAGTTAGAGCTAGTTGTCGGTTTGGTCAATTTTTGGCGGGACCTCCCATTTCGCAGGCCTAAAATTTGAAAACCATGGAACATAGATGGAAGAAGAACACGATATTTTGTAGAGCAGACAATTCTCTTTCGAATGGTATATGATTCGATGTAAAAGCATGAGGATTTGGATGAAAATTTTTTGGTTGAAAAAAAGCGACACTATTTATGAGACAACCTAATATATATCTGACGCCTCTATCGCGCGCTTCATTTCATCGATACAAGAATTTACCGGCCAAATATCGTCATAAGACTTTTCAGATACCCAGGGGCCGGGTGCACCATGTCCCGACTGCGGGATGGGTCCTCAAAACTCTGAGTCCCTATTCTGGTCGATGACACAACTCTCGTGGTCAAAAATAGGGGAAGCATCTAAAAGCATGCAGAGTTTTGGAGAGCATTCCCCGAGGGCGCGCTTGCCTCCACCGCTGACATGCTTTAAAAAACGGCATCTAGGGGCGGGTACGCTGTCCCAACCATAAGGTGCTTTTGAAATTCCGTTCTTCTTCATTTAGAAATTTGTTGTTTATATGATTCACCTATTTATTTATTTATTTATTTATTTATTTATTTATTTATTTATATTATTATTTATTTATTTATTTATTTATTTATTTATTTATTTATTTATTTATTTATTTATTTATTTATTTATTTATTTATTTATTTATTTATTTATTTATCTTATTTATTTATCTATTTATTTATTTATTTTCATATTTATTCGTTCATGTGAAATGTGAAAACTCAATGTAATTACCAAAAAAAAAAAGGAAGGAAGGAATGGTCCAAGGCAGCCAAAATTACTCACACCACTAACCAAGGTGGCGATCCTGAAGTAACGATGCTCAAGAGAGGTCATAGTGGTAACGATTCCAACAGGGGTAGGGGAAGCGGTGGAGGCCTTGAGGCCTAGACGAGGGGCACTTTCGGTACGGATCGGACAGTTATCCACATCCGTTGGTTCATGCTGCCTTTTAGCCACACGGGGTTTAGGCCACTTGATGAAGCTATCGAAACACAGGGTAATTGAGGAATCGTCATTACTGCAGGAAGATTTGTTGAGTAAAGATGAATGAAGTAATGAATGAATGATCATGAAGAAAAGTGGGGTTAGGTTTAAAAAGTAAACTTTAAATTCGAAGAAAACAAGAGCCGTTTGTGTCACGTCATTTCAGAGACCCAATCAATCACTTTCCAGAACCAGGGCGCCAAACGCTATTAATCTTTGCTTATTTACTTGACTTTTTGATCAAAAGATAATTTTGTACATAATTTCAGCTTTATTTTAGAACTGCTGGCTTATTTGTAAGGCCTAAGGAATTTAATTTTTGATATGGTAGGTGGGAATGTGCGTTGGATGAAGTTAGCATGGGACATGGGTAAACCCAGAAGGAGGGCTTGAGAGCGCCAGCGGAAACAAAAATTGCTCCATCCTCCCTTCCCCTTCCCTATGCGCGTCAGTCAATCACATGTAACTGCTTTCTCACTTGAATGCCCCTCCCAACGACATGAGCGCCTTTGTGGCCCTATTGATAATTAAAAAATGACGTTGTGCTGATGTGCATTACATAGTTATTATTATTTATTCTGTACATATATATTTCAAAGTGAAATCAATGCAAATACATGTTTCTTTTGAAGACCGAATTGGCCATTGGCTTGCTTGATTATGTTGAACTTTTGGCAACTCCATTCATTCGTCTCGTTTGGAGGCATCTCGGCCCTTTGATTCACTTCCTGTCAGTCTCCGGTATTCATGCTGAATACGCGTCGAATTGCTTGTCCAACCTGGCTATGTATGGAATGGCTTCTCGTTAAAACCGATTATCTTCTCACAACGAATGCTATCGCTAAAGCGTGGTCGAGCCGTGTGCGCTGTCACTTTCAGTTCGATCTGCATTTATTTCCCCCCCCACCGCAGTTTTATGTTTATTAACCTAAACGGCGGTATGCGACCAGTTACCTCTTTCAGAGCTGCCAATAACTATTTGGACGTGGGCGAAGGCTTACGTCCGGTTGCGAGTTCTTATGCAAAGTATGCGTTGGAAGGGGGGGGGGGGGGAGTATCTTGGGACCCTTGAGTAGGTCGCGCACTTCGAGAAAACGTGGGTCTCCTGGGTTAGGGCACATCAAGTGAGGGAGCCCCTTTACAGCACATGGGAAACCGAGCAGAAGGAAAGGGAGGGGATCCGCCGAATTCCTGAAGAAAGCTTGAAGAGATCCGTTGCATGGGGGGGCAACTTCGCGGTGATTAGCGGGATTTGGGCGGCGGTCGGGCGATATCCCGTCGGGCTAGAGCTACGTGAAGCCCATACGATTCCCTAAGTTAAAACCTGACGTCGCTCTCTCTCTGGAACAGCGCTCTCTTGGGCAACGGGAACGTACTGGGAAGATTCTTCCGTGAGGAGAAGACCGCAACGACCGTCACATGGGAGTAGATTCTTGGGAAGCTGGAAGAATTTTTACGAAATTTGAAGAAATTTCCGAAATATTGCTTCTTTAGCAGTCACACATACCCTACATCCCCCCTACACGACTTGGAGAATTGAAGAGCCTGAATATGTGTCACAGTGGCTAGTTACAAACAACTCTTGGGCAGCAATGCGGAATTTGGCGGATTCGGTTTTCAGGACCCCCCCCCCACCGGGTGATAACGGGCAAGGGGTAACCAAATTTCAAAAAAGCAAAGCAACGCGACGGTAGACGTCTAGCAGGAGACCTAGACTTTGAGGTTGACGAGTTTTCTTCCAAGTGCCATCCTGAACTCATTACTTATGTGTGGCGCATCCCAAGGGACTAAGAAATTTCAAGCGTTTTGCCCTTAATCTCTCATAGTACAAAAGCAAAATACATAGAACCATCCTCGCCGAGACCATAAATTATACCGACAACCTAAATGACTCAGTGGTCCTGAAATGCGTCAAGATAGGTCCTAGATTGGCACAGAAAGGTTAGCGTACTCTGCGTAGACGTTATTTAATCGATTTTCTTATTGAATTTTTCAATTTTCATCCGTATTTGTCAGGTTTTCACTACTTCCACTTCTTTTTTCAATCACTTCCTTTTTCCTTTATTTCCTTTATTTCTCTTTTACCCTTTATTTGATCAGCTTTTTGACTGTTATTTTCTTGTTCTATTCACCATAAATTTGGTTTAACACTAGCTTATCAATCGATAATCTCTCTTATCAACACATCCTGTAAAGTCATGAATGCGCCCAATCTTTTGCGTCAGTCCTGGTCCAAGCTTGGCGTGTTTTTGGTTCGTGGTTGACAGTGCACGCAAAATTCAGGCAAACGACTGTTTATATAGGCAATGACCCAGAGTATCTCTTGGAATGCGCCATGCAAAAAATTTCTGTTGAGATTTGTGAAAGTGATTGGATCTGATAGCCTCTCATTTTAAGGTGTCGCTATCGTCAGCGGCTCTGTTCCACGGTCTGCAAGAGGCTGAATCGAACGACTCGGCTTCAGTGTTTCATTTTCTCTGGCTGCTGATTTCCGTCTGCCTATTCATTTGGGAAATTCATGCGATGTTCAGCGCCACATTCGGTGTTATGAAAGAGATGAAGCTACGCGCCTACAGTAAGCCACCTCCAAGTTATAACCAGGTCAGTCCTTACCTTTCGGGGTTACCCTTGGGTAAGCATACATCATCAAAAATCCTAATTCTTTTCAGGTGATCGCCGACGATGTTCCTCCGCCAACATATGCGCAGGCATTGGAACGACTTCAGAAGCCGGTTATGCTTGACGTGGTCGCCCTCGAGGCAGCCCTTGCCCCATCTTCGCCATCCCCGAAACCGACGACGACTTCTGCTTCCAACGCTGGGACGCAGATTGTCTGAGATTCTCTTCACTTATAAGAGTTTCATCGCTCATCACGGGTATTATTATACTTTGTTTCCTACCAGACTAGCAAGGCCGTAATGCCGCGCGCGTCCGAGTGCGTCACGCCACCGCGATGCGACCGCTCGCGGCTAGACATGTACGCCTCCTGGTCTTTAGGTAGGAACTGACGACGGTTAAATTAATCGGTTAGAAATGTGTATAGTGCGGTTCTCTTTTCGTACAATGCATGACTTTTTCCCAATGCTCATCGCCTTCAGTCTTTGTTTATAAGATTTCTACGAGTTTGATTTTTCTTCACAGATCTCATTAGACATATTGCTTTCGAATATCGACAAACTCTACTTGGTCACGATTCAATCTACGTAGGTAGGAGCTCAGTCTCTCTGTGGCCGCGCAAATGTATACTGCCTCCTTTGGAGACCGCCAGATTGTAGATAAGTTACACACATGGTCAAGGCCTCAAAAAGTTGGCCCCATGCCTGCTTCTAGATGTTTCCAACATCGCGTGATGTGCCATTAAGTCTGCAATCACGGCACGTCGCTCAGAGGGAAGCAAGTTGTATTTGCCCACCCACGGGAGGCTGAGGCTCTTGTTACTACAGCGATTCTGCTTGAAGATGTCTTGGTCGTTTGAGGTAGTCCCAATCCTCATAGATTTCGCGATTGTTTCTTATTACGGTTCTTGTCAGCACACATCGTTGTGTCTGTATATACCCTGTGTGCTTTCTTGCTATGTTTCCATTTGAACTTTTGATTTTTTGTATAGTTATTTTAATAAAGCTTTGAAGAAACACTGTGATAACATAAGCAGTGATGTCGCAGTGGTGAAGAGCGGTGTTACTGCTCACATGGTCAGCGGATGGAGTTTCTGATGGGCAAGCCATGCCTCCCTCTTGTATCGCATGGTCGGTAATAAACTTGTCTGAGCAGCAGAAATGCGTTCCTGGTTTTAATGCATCAGCCAGCTACGCATTCAATCACCTCTGAGATACTAGATTAGAATGAAATGCGTGGCGCAATCCAAAATGCTCGTATGACGAGGATTTCGTGCTCAAACGGCATCTGTTGACGTCGATCGGCATTACTGCCATCGGCCCCCCACCAACTAGCTGTCCAGGCAATGAAATGTCATGGTCACAAGCTATGACATCGGGTATACTATTACGGACGCACGCCCTATAGATTTTAGTAGGCCGCCTGGTTTTTGAAGCCCATTATGACCTGCTTAGGCGTTTAGATTATTTAGTAGCACTTCCCTTGAACTATTGATATGGACTGATTAGGGATCTGTGGCCGAGTTACTGTTCTCAGCAGGGGCTGAGTGCAACAAAAGGCTCAGTTTCGCGAAAAGACACTCGGGGGGGGGGGGGGAGGGAGTTCGCGTGTCGCACGCGGTCGCACTTCCGTTTTCATGGACGCAGCTGACTAATTGACGACGTAAGCAAACCAGCCCTTTTGGCGCTTCGGCTGGGACCGTATGCTGAATGTTGGGGAGGGGATGGAGTCCCCGACGGTGGACGGACCACTTCAACTCGGTCCTTAGAACCGCCACAATTTGGTGCTTACCTCAGAACTAAGCCTTAAAGAGAGGACGGGTCCGTCCCCTCTCCAAGGCTTAGTCCTGGGGTGAGCAAACCAGCCCTTCTGGCGGAGCTGCTGGACCAGCTGCACCACTTGCGTCAGTACTCTCCTATCGTACCAACCGAGTTGAAGTAAACCGTCGACCGTTGGGGACCCCATCCCCTCCCCAACATTCAGCATACGGTCCCAGCCGAAACGCCAAAAGGGCTGGTTTGCTTACCTCCTGACTCTCCAGGTTTAATCCTTTCATTCCTTCACTCATACTTCGACACACTATTCTTTGTCGCCCTGTTATTCGAAATGTTCGCCGCCCACGACGCAAAGCGCTTTCTTTCGACCATAAAAACGGCCTTTAATTGGTCCCAGTCATCATCCTCTGATACGCCCACGCATCCTAACTTCTATTCAAAATTGCCAAGGCATCTGAATGCTATACAAATACTTGTTGAAGTGGTTTATTTTACCAGGCGAATTCTGAACCACGTAATCGCCCCTGAAGCCTAGGAAGACATTGTTGTGAGGCATGTGTAAGTGGGTTTTGATCCGTGGTTGAGGCCAGGATCGTACACGTGGTAAGCGGCGCCACTTGCCTCTACACCAACTCCACCCATATACGGGCAGCTTTCCATGTTTTTTTTAACAAAGGTTGCTACCGAAACTGAAAAGCTGATCGCTATGACTCCTACGAGGGCTGATTCCCACCCCCCCCTCAGGTGCTGGCCCGACTGCCTTACAGCACGAATTTCTACCCTTCAAAAGACAAACATAATAGTGGCATTTGCATGTCAAAAGTCGTAGTCATCAAGTACAGGTCCAGCCAGTACCGTGATAAAACCCCAAGGAGGCAGCCGACGCAGTTTCATAATTCGATCACTGGGCAACCTGTTTTGCTGTTTGATTAGAAGATTGATAGGGCTACTACCCAGAAGGAATCAAAGATGGGACTCCCCCATGATTGACCCAACCATGGGCATGGGTCAACCGAGGGAGCGACGGTTTCGTTAACGATCGCGAGCTTCAGGAGTCTCCGAGAAGATTTTTAGGAGCTAGGGGAGTCACAAATAGCGCAGCCCTTACTTTTCTACTTAAAAGGGCTTGTAGAATCCACCTGAGAGTGCAAGTAGGTAGGGTTTAGTCTAAGGCTTCTAATAGATTTATCGAAGGTTTCATAGGAACTGGGATAATTATGAGTACCGTAACCACCAGTCACCTAGGAGAACAATTTCTGATCCATAGAAAGTGAGATAAGGCTTCATCTAAGGCTGCCGCACTTCCACGAAATTCCCTAGAGACTCCATTTGGGCACATAGGCTAATGAAGCCAACTAATCAACCAGCGATGGGGAACGCCTTCCTGAGAACCTGCCGAAAGGGCACCAATAAAAGCGATGGGGAGCAAGTTCATGCGCACGGGCACAGAAGAGTTTTTCGGTCACAGCTTTATAGCCAGAGTAATGGGCGAAAACATCCACAAACTTAATGGCAGGGGTGATGAGGGTCAAATATTGGGCAAAACGGAAATTTATCCAAGGTTTTTTGACCCTTCTTTGCAGCTCATCTGCTGATCAAACGATAATCTTTATTTCAGACGGCTTTATCCCATCCTAGACCAAAAAGTTCAGCTCTCGGTCCCTCATCATCTTACCATAGCCGAATGGCAAATATGGGAGCGTTTTTTATTCGAGGGTTCTCTTCCTTATTCCTCCAGTGCCAGCCTAAAAGTTTAGGAGCTTAGCACTCAGGAGAGTCTGAAA
>MU891701.1:0-22162 GCA_036418205.1 Ostertagia ostertagi
TTGGTGAAAATCTGTGGACAGGCTTGCAGACAAGCGTGGTGAACGCCGTGTGCTGATGAACAGATTCGGGCACAAACCTTGCTTCTCAAGAGGAAATCGAATGTCGAAAAACGTTTCATAGAATTCCAAACATCTGACACCGGCGTCTAACGCGAACTGTGTCATCTTTACCGCCTCTGGACGTGACCATATTCGGAACTGAATGGGTAAATTCACTTCAACACTCCAGTTAGCCACCAAGCAAGTGCTTGACCTACCCGCACACCGCTTTTCGTGCGCCCTTCAATATATTTGAATTCTGAGACAATAACGGCCAGCAGATAAGAAGACATTCGTGGTAGGAGGTGGTTTTGAATTTTGATGTGATCCAATCACCGTCGGGTTCTCTACAAACAACTGAAGAATGCTAGGAATATAACGAAGCAATCTATTATTGGGAGGAGAACAACGGCTTTTCCGGGCGCTATCGCAATATACGGAGGCATTTTGTCTAAACGTGTGCATTCTTGTCAATTGGTGGTTACATGTTCGTTAAGACCTGGTTGAATCCCCAGAGTCAACCCTCAGAACACGTTCAAACGTGTATGTTTCCGACTCAATGCCGGCGGTAACATTCCTACGCATTCCGCTGATTTTTTTTCTGATTTTGTAGCATTTGATCCTTTCGGGCGCAACCGCAAGACATGGGTGATCCTCTAGGAGAATCCAGGGGGGGGGCAGAAATATCGGGAAAAAATTGCACACGCAATCTGGACACTTTCTTCGCCACCTAACAATTGGCCCCATTTTCAGCAGAAAGATCTTTTGCGCAAAGTGAAATGAAATGTCGCCATATGTATTAGGTTGTCTCATAAGTGATGTCGTTTTTTTTCAACCAAAAAATTTTCATCTAAATCATGAAACTTTTACATCGTTTTATATATCATTCGAAAGAGAATTGTCTGCTCTACAAAATGCTGTGTTCCGCTTCCACCGCTATTTCAGAGTTTTCGAATTTCAGGCCAGCAAAATGGGAGGTCTCGCCGGCAAAAATTGACCAAACCGACAACTGGCTGTAACTTTATTTTCCCTGGGGAGAAATCAACCAGTGATATACCCTATACTTACCCATGACCTCTTCTAAACATTCCACTCTTAGGTTGCCGAAAAAGCTTTGCCGTTTTTCTTTTCGAATTGGCTGACGGATAAGCCATAGCAATTTTCAAATTAAAATTGTTCCTCGTAAACGTCATTGTTTCATATCGAGTGGTGTTCCTTTTACGAGCACTTCTTCTGCTCTACTCGCTCATTTGTTTTGTTTCTCTGTTTGTTGGGAATTAGTTCGAATTTTAGATGTTTCGGTATAAGGTGCTTTACCGCGAAAGTGACCACATTTCTTTGAAAAAAATTATCCCTTAGAAAATGAGAAAATCAACCAGTCGTACATTCCTAACTTAGTCATGACTTGTTCTTCAAATTCAACCAGTTCTTCAACGTCTCGGCCATAAAAAAATTTCGACCTAGATCACAGGTAATGGTGCTCGATCGTCGAGTTCTGGTTGAAAAACCAGCTCTGGAAATTGAACGACGCGATTTGTAGGAAAACCTAGTAGTGTAATGATTAGAAGAGGTCATGCATAAGTAGAAGGTACATCATAGATTGATTTCTCCCAAGGAAAGATAATGTTAGAGATAGTTGTCGGTTTGGCCATTTTTTGTCGGCCGGACCTCCCATTTCACAGGCCCAAAATTTGAAAACCCTGGAAGAAATGTGGAAGTGGGACATAGCATTTTGTAGAGCAGACAATTCTCTTTCGAATGGTACACAACACGATGTAAAAGCATGGAGGTTTAGATGAAAATTTTTTGGATGAAAAAAAGCGACACTGTTTATGAGACAACCTAATATATGCATCTTGACGATAGCGCCTGAAATCATCTGTTCTCTTTCCTTCCTTAAAGGCAAGCCCCGGGAGAAAATTAGTAATAAGAGCGCTTCGTAGTGATTACTGAGTTGTGGGACGGCCTGAAAGTGGAAAGGAAAAATGGAAAATTTTTTGGGATCGCTGAAATTACGGCCTTAAAGGAATCCTCCACGGAAAAAGCTCCGCCCTCATTACCACAGAAAACGATACCTTAAAGGAATCTTCCACGGAAAGAGTGATCATTTTGTCTTGTGTGTAGGATTAGTATTATCGAAACTAACGCTTATGTTCCGTTCTTTTTGCTATGCTCATGAGGCTAGGGGCCTAAGGGGTATCGTTTTTTCTAGGAGGTAATGAGGGCGGAGCTTTTTCCGCGGAAGATTCCTTCTGGGAACCGTTCAAAAGGTCGGAAAAGTCAAAAAAGGTCACAAGTGTGGAACGATGGGAAGAGCAGGCGGTCAAGGAATACAAAAACGCAGAAAGATCACGCCGTATCGGAGACGCAGAACTCGTCGATATCGAGTTGTGGTGGAAAGCGTTGCAACGGGGGTCGATGGTTGCAGGACTGTAAGGATTAGCGCCCTAACCGCGCAACTTTTGCGGCGAAGCTGGTGTGATTTTGGTAGGTAGGAACCTTGAAATTCCCTCGTGATATCCTTCCCACGAGTCAGGCTAATCCCGGGCTTGCCTTCGAAAAGCCTACCCTTCGTACTAGGTGAACCGTCCGCTTTTCTGTACGGACTCCAAACCACTACTTATCACCTTCATACATGTACACGTTTCAAGTTGACGAGACGTTTCTAAGCGTGTACATGTTGATGTGTGGACAGGCGTTTGCGAAATGCCCCCGTATATTGTGATAGCACCCTTTTGCATTCGAGCCCTTCATTCAAGACGCTTTTGATAAAACTTCTACTGACCCTTCACCGTTAGTTTCTATGCCATTCGATGCGGCTGTTGTACCTCTTGGATGAACTATTGTTACTGTCCAGTTGGCTTTGAAACTCGGCTCGTCAAAACACGGCACCATTCGACGAGCGTCTGTTGGCTCCATTTGAGAGACTGCGACGATTCTAAAACAACATAAGTCTTACTTTGAACTTTTGAACGTTTTGCGGATGAATTTCTCTTCGTCTGCTGCTCGTCTCGTACTTAAAATTAGGCCACAAAAAGTCAAGAAGTACGATGATCCAATAAAATGCCACACCGTAGCGAACGAGAAAGGTAATGGGAAAAGGTGATCAAGAAAAACTCCTGAAATGACCGTAATAAGCAGGTGCAATCGCGTTCTCATTGCAGGGTCAATCGAAAAGAAATTCTCAGAATAGAGTGGTCGTATTTGTGTTTCCTGGATGGGGGGGGGGGGGTTGTGCAGAGCATCGTGGTGCCGGAAGCATACAGGGGGACAATATTTCGTCTTCATATTTAAATGAACTTGATCACTTATATGCTCCAATATCAGGACCTGAATCTCCCAACTTATAATCTGAACGCAGCACTTATGTATTTTTAAAAATCTACAATTGTGGCATCACGTGACAGGCATCATAAAAAATTTGACCCGGCGTGTAATGCTTCACGGTGTCGAGCTTCAAATGGGGTCCTCGATGGTTGTTTCAATTACGCATAATTTTGAAAGGAGGTTTCAGGGCGGGTGGGGTTTTGCATACAGGTCAGAGCTAATCACACTAGAAAAACATATCCTAACGCGGTACGTTCAAGCAAATTAATGTAAGAGCTTTCAGGCTAAAGCAGTTACGGTACGGGCTTTCTCAGCTCGACTGCAGAGACAGATGAGCGAATATTCATGAAGGCGGGTGAGGCGTGAAGGGGCAGGCCTAGGCGGTCGGTACGCATAAGGACAGTATTAGTGATATTTTGCTGGAAAAAAACTGCAGGCATAACATTGCGACAGCCCTGAAATTGGAATGGAACAACAACGAACACAACATAACATTGAACAACAAGCAGTTGAAATTGCGGAACTTCCCAAACATTGAAAAGCGGCATGTTGTGACATCTCGTGTAGATATCCTCCATTGGTGTCATAGTGGAGTGCTGAAAATATACAGTCGATCTGCTCCTTAATTTCGTGTAATTTCTTTACTAGTAAGGTATTACTGACTAGTCGACATATTGTGATAGAGATTTCGCAGTCCTCTCGATATGCCTATCTTCTTTGAATTCAGCTCGTCGGACACTATAAGAATGTGCTTTGATACTTTGGAAAAGCTCCATATAGGATTGCGCCATGCACTCGATCCTCATCTCAAAAAGTAGTTGCTCGCATGTGATGTATATATAATCCTGGCTATTATGATATTTGTTTCATTTGCACATTGCGGTTGACACGCTCAACTGATAAATCAGCAGGATAGACGGTTGAGCGCCTTCTCTAATACTCCTACCGCGCTGATGCGCTTCGATAGTGGTTCTACTAATGTCAACGCGAGTAACAGTGTAGTCGCGATTGGAAGTCGCAGCTCGATTAGATACTTATCACGTTTCATGATAGTTACATTATTGTCAACAAGAAAGTATGATATGTGGAAAAATAATTTGATAATGTGCTACATGGGCGATAATTAGTGTCCCTCTCCACCACAGTATCGCGCTCCTCAAACCCATGGAGCAATATATTTCTAGGATCCTCTGTTCTCACTTTGTTTGTTCAGATATCCATGGAAGAGACTTACCAGGTCCCCACTCATGGGGGCGTGATCATTGTCGCGTTTCTTCATGAACGAGCTGGTTCAATGTCCAGTTTTTCTTTAGAGAATTCTCGGTTGCAGCATATGGTAATCACTTGTCAGTTTGCACTACATCCTGCCTTCAAGCCTGACCTCTTGTACCGCTAGTGTACATCTATTCTGCTTCAAGCAAGTCATCATAGTATGCAAAGTCTTCTACTTTATTTTTTTATTTACTTGTGTATTATGTTTTATTTTCACACAGTTAGATGATCGACGCGCCGCTAAGCTAGTAAATAGTACCGTAGAAGCCGAGTTAAGCTGAAATGGTGTGGCGATAGTATAAGTGGTAGCAGGCGTAAGTTGGCCAAATGAGGAATTCATTTTCGCATCTCTCTCGGGGCTGAAGAGTTTCGCTCGGAACAAAGTATTCTTGTGATAACTTTTGCTTGGCAACTGCGGCCAAAATAGGAGCTAGCATTGGAAAGCCTATATTCATGCTTTCAGATTGCATGTTATAAGTGATTAAGAGGTTTGCAGTCAGCTCGTTTTGGACTCGGATTAGCGGAATGGGCATATGGAAGAATGTGAGTTTAAAGTTTGGATCCACATTATCCCTCGAAGAAAAAATGGGTGAAGCATTCAAATTCCAACAGTCTTTTCCAAATCTGTTCGAAAAACGAATGCGCTGGGTAGCTCAGACCAGTTAAGCATGCCAAAACATGGATCATCCAAGCATGCTTGGATTCCATTTATTCCTTTTATGAATTATTGCATTTACTTCACGATTTCAGCTTTGAGTATGGAACGTACATGAATGCCTAAGCATGCTGAAGGTTAAAGCTGAACCCCAGGCGGGCCTCCGTGACGGCCGATAAGCTATGGTATAGTTACCGTAGCTTGTCGGTACCAACAGAGTCTCGCCTGGGGCTGAGGCTATCAGCACAGAGATCATCTACGATGAAGTGGTGCCCGGTACGTGATAGTAGCACAAATGCCCGGTAAGCAAGAGATGCGAGTTCAAGTCCGCATAAGACTTGTTTTTGCCCACAACTCAGCATTCTTGAGAAATTTCGCATCGCGAAGTGTGTCGCAGCGAACAAAGAACATGTGAAAATTACAATTTCATATGATCGACCAACTCTTTGACGTCTCACAAGATCCACTCCAAAGTCAAACAACATTTTCGCAGCAAAACGTAGTCTTCGGACAAGGTTTGGCTTTTCAATTATGTTTCCAAGATAGACTGCGGTTGACGCTCGCAACGGTTTCAAGAACAATATGTGAATTTTTACATATGATCAGTCCAGGTGGTCGTGCGACCTAATTCTTTCCCTATTTTATCCCACCGGAAAAGCAGCGTTACTGCAGTACGTTAAATCTGCTCAGATTCGTGGACGTTTTGGTGGATCCTTTTTCTCTTCGCATTGTTTTTCGCCTATGGAAGAATGTAAACTTACCGCGAAGACCTCGCATTTTTCTGGTATCACCGTGATTTTCTTGGCATTCAGCACGATACTTTTGGTTGGCTCCACTACCACCATGGAAATTCCCACTTGCCCATCGAATGTGAGATTTTTCTCTGGTGGAAATTTCACGTACCCAGGCAGATACGTTTTGATGGTCAAATCGTACAGTACTGAAACAAAAAAGCATCAAATGGCAGGATTATGATTATGTCTACTGCTGCGGTATAAATGTCCTTCTAGGATTATGAATCTGAGTCGTCAAAATAATAATATTTCTACTTCCAGTACAATTACCCTACATATGTAGTATATCTGCTGCACCGCAATTTGATACCTACTACCCAAGAACAAGTAGAAATACGCTCTTCTGAATAAATTCCGAAAGCAGCTTCTCTTTTGACTAGAAGCTTTTTGGAGGTATTGAGTCCACTCGCCTAGAAATGGGTTCAGGAGCAGTTAGCAGAGATCGCAGCTTGAAGCATTAAAAAGGGAGGGTTCCTTGCTTGCCAATTCTCTACTCTGAAGTTTCCTCAAGTTTTCTTCCTTCCTCGATCGACTGTTATGTTACGGGATCGCTGCGCCCAGCTCTTCTCGATGTAGTTGTTTTACAAGACCTGGTCGCTACACGTCATTTTCACGTTTTCGATGGTAAGGCATGGTTCCAAATCACGGTATCCGAAGATTCAATCAGCTTCGGGCTCAAATGAGTCGGCAGTCTTTCTGCAACAAAACTGCCTCATTCGCCCGTTCACGGTTTCTCAATAATTTATAATACATATTGTAATATACAGGGTGCGCCAAAATTACGGAGACAACGCATGAGCAAACAATTTGAACTGATATTCACAGATGCTGTTTTCTTCTGTCCTAGTTTTGGTACTGTGGTGTAGAATTGTTTATGCTTACCTTGTTCAACCACCAAAATCTATGGTAGCTGCAGCGGTTGACTGATACTGACACCGTCCCTAAATCATTGGACTTCGACGTTGAGGGTTTTTGGCACGCGACAATTATCATCGTTTTGGTGTATACCAAGGAGCTGAATGCAGTCATTCTGGATGAGAAGGGCGTGTTTCTGTGGCGACCACGAACAATCTAAGGATTGTGTGCGATAGAATTTGCAGGTAGTTGACGCGCTGGTTTCACTGGATGTCACGAGAGATAGGAATCAGGGGGGCTCTTTTGGACTTATCAGAGCCCATTGCTATCCTGAGTTTATTTTCACTTTGAAAATCGTTGCTGGGCCTTCCATCAAGTAGGAGCTTTTACGAGGCAAGGGTGGTTCAGTACTAGTGCAGCATTGATGCAGAACCGATTTTTTCGACTTTGTCGGCTTAAACGGTGGTAGAACAGCATTTCAGATCTGAGCTCGATAGGGTACGCTGTCGGATCCGTTCTAGAAGCTGAGGCTAAAACACATTTGGTCTAGGGACTCGACCCAAAACACAAGGGTTTGATCACCCCATCCATTTCACTACTAATTCAACCGTGCCACCACTGGTAATCGGTACAGTGGGCTGGTTTGAAACCTAATGCCCTTTTCAGTATTTTCCGACAGTGGAAATATCTAGTGAGAATACCGTAGAATTTTGTAGATTGTTCATGTGGAGTCACAATATTTGTTGTAATAATTCAATTTATGCTGGCTTTTTCAGTTTCAAGGTTCACTAGTTCAATTAAATGTGAGATATAAATGCCCATAGAAAGACCATACTAAAGTAAAAAGAATAAGAACGATAATAAGATAAAGTGAAAACTGCACCACAGCTTTTACATTGGTGAATTTGTGAATCTGGATAGGCTCGAATGAAAGACGAGAGGTTCACATTGAAGAAAAGGTGAAATAGTCTTCAGCAAGATGCTTGAATAATGCAAACACATGGAAAGGAAGAATTATCTGGTTGAGTTATGCATGTGCCGTGACAGATTTCAGAAAAAGGAAGCTCGAAGCAGCTTAGTTCATTTGACTGAGAAAACAAGCGCTGGGCACGAAGAGGTGAAAAGGTGTACTTCAGCCAATCAAATGCATGGACAGAATATCTTCCCACATAATAAGATCAGATATATAACTTGAACCACGGTGAAAACTAAGGAAAAGCCAAGTTAACAACGGTAAGCTTCATAGCGGTATTAGCACAGATTTTAAAGGTCGCTCAGCTATGAATTATAGTTCACTTGGGAAACATTAGCATAGGGAGTCAAGCCGAAGCAAAAAAAAAACGAAAAAAACTGGTCCAAAATTCAGTTAGATTTAATTGCACACTACAGTGATCACCCTTGTCCAGTCTTCCTTTGAGAATGATAGGAATACACAACACCACATTACTTACCCGGTTTTATGCTTGTTGGAAGGCGCAGTTCTTCTGAAGAAGTGGTGTCATCACTTGGATGATGATTTCTGAAAGCAATCGTTTCATAACCACGTATTCCGCTCTTGAGTTAATGTCTTTTGATATGCATAAAGAACACACGACTAATGCCCCTCTTCGAAGAACCGAGTTGTTTAAATATGTGTATCTGATGACAGAGCGTATGCTCTTTTCAAATAATTGTATAGCGGGGTAAAGAGGGGTAGGGGTACTACAGGATCAAATGGTACCAAAAGGCGTGGAATTAGAAGATTCTTGTAAATCGCTTCTTCCCAACTGTAGCACCCTAGTTGATAGGCACTTACCAAGAATTTATTTCGTTCTCTTCTATCTAATGTTAGTCGCACACACAGAACGGCTGCCATCTTTTACTCGATGTACCTTACTCGATGTCACCTTACTCTGTTCAGGGCTTCTTTTGCTGAGGCTCTGCTCTCAGTGATGTCTCTTACGATGAGGTGTCTCCACCGTTCTGAGGGTACCTCACGACCGCTTGCCCTGCCCTTCAAAGTTCATTGCACTTTTTGTCAGATAATCCTGTGTTCTCCTCAGCGGTGTCCATACCATAATGCACTTTGGCACGGTTATTCACAAGAGGTTAGGAAGTGAAGGTATGCCAACCTTGGGAAAAGGACTACAGACACCCACACAATAGAAGCTCAAAATGTGTTGCAGTATTTATGGAACACCCTGTACATAGCATTGTGAAAACCCTAAGCCTATAAAACAAAGGGCTAACTTACTTGAAAAACTCTGATAGTTTCTTAAAATGTTTCTTGATCCATTTGATCTTCTGTCCTTCTCGCTCGATTTCCTCGTCAAATGCACGGAAATCTCGACCATGTCGACCATTCTTCTGTAGATTCCTCAGCTGAAAAGAAAAAAAATCAGTTCGGATAAAAAAGTTATAAAACAAATAACAAAACTAGTCAAAAAAATGTAATGCGGTTTCGCGATTTCCACATCAAAACACAAAATTTTCATTTTTCGACTGCACCTGTAAGCATTGTTCGACCAGAAAGAAACTCAAGGCTCAGAAATTTCGGAATATTTTTTGATTTTTCACCTGAACAAGTTCCAGACACCTAACACATTCCCCGGTGCGAATGCCATCGTTAACAGTCAGCTACTACCTTAGTTTAAGTTAAGTTAAGCAAGTCGGAATGGGAAGCCAGTGGAGGTGTTTTTACGTGATATCGGCGCGGACTCATCTACCGGGAATTTGGATAGAATGTGTCTCCTGAGCCGCGATACCATGTGTATTAACCAGGGAGGTCTTCCAGGAAATGCCCAGCTTTCTCGAAACGGTTTATTGCATGATATAGAGGTGCGTTCATGGAACACAGAACTGTGGTTCATTTTTCCTGAGCGGCTGCCGGATAGCCAAAAATAGGGGTGATGAAGTGGTCCGTGGAAGAGCAAAGAAAATGTGCCTGAGGAATTGCCCTTTCTTAGCTTTCTTCACAATTTTCCAGATAAAGTCTATTACATATAATCTACGTTGCTGATAGCCCTAATTATAGATATGATATAAGTTCTTCCACCTGACGCTATTTTTCAAACGTCCAACACAAAATGCAAAAATTTGTCACTGCGAGGATTCGAACCACGGACCACTTCATCACCCCTTTTTTGGTATTCAGAGGGCCGCTCAGGAAAAATGAACTACAGTTCTGTGTTCCATGCACGTACCCCTATATCATGCAAAAAACGGTCTTTTCGAGAAAGACCTTCCCTCGTAGGTTCCAGGACAAAAAGAAATTTCTCGGTAGACCAGTACAAGGGGTAAACTTGATTCATTCGATTTGTCTTTGAAGAACGCATTTGTTCTGAGAATACTCTTCCATATCATCAAGACGTTTTCCAGTATTAGCTATAACCTTTTACTATTTCATGAAAGTAGCAATCAGCTACTAATTTCTTGCTTTAAAAAACTGCTTATCAAGAAATTGCGCCAGTCTCCTGATCTATCTTGTCTGATCGAAGCTGCGCTGCAGTATTTGATTACTTTCTCGATCGCTCTGTGTTCCGTTGGCAAGCTGAAACTCTTCATAGTCCAACAAGCTATCACGGAAAGCAAGCATTAAGAGAATTCTGTAAATTAACAAAATTTAGACTTCAAGACTACAGCAAACTTTTCGTAGTTATTCTAATGAATAGGAAAATTTCCGCACTCCATATATCCGTACCGTACTAAAGGTTCTACTAGGAGAAGTTTGACAAGTAATTGTACAAGGACTTGTTTGGCTAATCGACATCGTTTCGCACAGGTACAATAGAGGAAAGGTAGTTTCCATTGTCGAAAGAGGGTGGAAGATTGGGAAACAGCACTTCAGAGTGGTGGGGCCCACTCTTGAATTGCTTTAGTTTCCAGCCGTATAGCCGTATGTTTAGAGAACACAGATTTACTGCGCTCAGCTCATGGTAAGAACTTCAAAGTGTTCTATACGAATTTGATCTGATTCGAGCCTTCCACAATCACTGTAAACCGATATCGAACCACTATCCGCCTCATCCTTGAGGCTAGTGGGGAATTGAAGAGGCCCCTTAGAGGAATCCTTCACGGAAAAATCATGATTCTAAACATATTATAGCACAAACCACTGGGATGAGACTCATTATCCACGATAGGAGTGAAAAGAACAGAACTTGCTTGGTTTGGTGAAAATTCGAAAAATCGAAAGGGCTGCTACGCGTTCAAAGTGCCCACGGACGTCTTTCACAAATGCTGGCGACGGGGATGCTCAAACTTGGTTCTTGGAGTGCATTCACTAGAAGCTCTTTCTGGCCTTCTGCTTCGTTGCATTCACATCTTACACTTCTACTCCATCCTATTCCATCGATCGATTTGTCTCCACTCTCCGAAATCGCGCGCTTTAACCCGATTCTCTCATTGCGTCGCCTGGTACGTAGCCGGCCAAACGCCGTCTTCTTTCCATGCCTCGCCTGGCTCCGCCCGAATTACCTTCGATTGTCCCATAGAGTGTAGTTTTTGTACGTTTGTTTCTCTTCGGAAACCGAATCTTCATGCGTGAAACTTTGTGTGCTGTTTCCAGTGATCACAACTGACATTCATATCAAGAAAGAATGCAAGAATTTTCCGCAAAGGATTCCTTTAACAAGCGTATGGATGAGCACCGAAGTGCGCTACAAAACCCAACCTCTTATGCTAAACCAGCAGATTAATTCAATGTATTTCAGACCTGATTAATGTGCTACCTACCAAAACATGCGGAAGATTCCGAAGGAATTTTTTTCCGAATTGTTTTTCTTGGGCATTTTAGAACTTTTCAGATTTTTTTTTTTGGAATACTTTTACTTTTTGTGAACTTTCTTTTGTGCAACTCCATTTCCTTCAGATAAGGAATTTCTGCTCAACTCATCTAACCTGTAGACGTAATATGAGGCTAATTGCAATAATAACCTTTTGAGAATGTCCTCCGTTCCAGGAGGAAATTGAACATGAATTCTTTGCCCACGGGATTTTCGGACACTGCGAGGAAAACGTCAGGCAGATCTTGTAGGCGAACAAACGACGAATTACGGTCCAAGGCCAGCAGAAGAAGTCTGAAATTCTACATAACATTGCCTCAAATTGCAAATATCATTCTAATATACGAACCAGAGTTTGTTTGTCAGTCCGCTCCCTTAAAATTCGCAATGTCCTACAAATGTTTGTAATTTTTGATTCCATGATTTCCGTGATCTGAATCGATTGCGCGGATTTTGCATCACGAGAACTCAACGTTAAATCAGAAATTAGACTGAAACCTTACTTTGTTTCTTCCATCTATGTTTTTCTTAAAATGTTTCTAAACAGACCGGGCGAAACGTCATTAAGGTGGAATGCAAGTAGAAGGGCAGTAAAGGTGAAGTCCCGGTGGTGAATTAACATCTTTTCAAATGAACAATCATTTTTTTTACGAAAGCTTCGATAATGGGAAAATGAACTGAACACTCTACCCTTTCAAGGCTGTAATGTTCTTGTGGCATCCTAAGCCTCGGAGCAGGTAGTCCTTTTCTAACTGGACAGTTTCTGCATAATACAGCTCTTTAACCTGAAAAAGCAAAAAAAAGAAAGATCTTTTGGAGTGTACGGACTTCAGTTTTTAAGCATCACTTTGAGATTGCATGAGATTGATGAGATTGCATGAGATTGATTGACGATTGTTGCATCACGAATTGTCGATTAGGGAAGTTCTTGTGTATAGATACCATCCGCTCTAGTAATTCCTTGGTAGCAGGTCAGTGGCGGCAGGGTCAAACCGTCGTTGGAGACATAGTTCTACCGAGGGTGGGGTGGGGTCGTATTTGGGGGATCGTTCTTTGGTGGAGGGGGGTGGAAAAGAGGGGGGGGGTCGTATTTTGGCAAGGCAGCGTTAATGTCACAGTAAGGGAAGGGATGTTTTTCCATGGAATGGAGAGTTTCACATTTGATATATATCCCTTCCCCCCGTTCGACGGCAGTTTGAGGTCATAAAGTGGGCGTTGGGCTGTGTTCGAAGTATCTCAGAACATATGTATAGAATACAGCCATGATGGTGAGGGGTGGTAGTCATGTGAGAAGGGTTGGTTCAAGGTTGCGGAGACTCTGAGTCTCAGTGTGGTGGGGGGTAGTGAAGGGTTGACCCTGAGGGGGGTCATATCGAGGCCCTCTAGAAGGGGGTCATCAAATTTTTGAAATTTGTTGCAACGTGACGGCGGTTGACCCTAGTTAGGGGTGTCAAGCTCATCGTAGACCAGACCGTAGCGCCCAAGAACAGGCTGCTGGCGAGGCAGGATCCGTTCGTTGTTGTTGCGCGCGCCAACATTTCAGTGCGATTTGTGCTTTTAATGATCTATGCCTGTGAAGAAATGCTCCAGGTTACCTTGTTGAAAGCATCGTCTCCGCCTTCTTTTACACCATAGCAGTAGACCATCGCTCGAAGGGGAGCGGCGACGCTGAATAAAGCAGTGATTCTCAAAATATGCTGCTGGCTATCAGGTCAGCAGAACCGTTTTCTTAAATGGGCCCTCTTCCATATCCTGAACGTCATCGGGCCCCTCGTACTTAGTATTGTCTTGGGAACAGGACTCTCGTTTGATTACCGGGAGCAGCTTTAACACGTTGACGACATCGCGCGTTTTGGGCTTTTGCACCGCGTGGGACAAGAGCGATTTTGCGAGCCGCCGCCGCACACCAAATCCATGGATTTTGAGCTGTAAATTAGTAATACTTAGATGCGATGAAATGTTTTCAATGATGTTCGATCTGTCTAGCTTATCAGTGATGACTTGGGACCACCCATGTGACGTGAGAGACATGAAAAGTACGAGTTTTCCCTTTAGTGGTTCCAAAATTAATTTGGACGTGGTTGTTTCAGTAAAAACACATATATTTGCCATACGAATAGGTTTGTATTCACTTCTATTATTCTTTTTATCACATGTTCACGTTAATGAAAAGAAAACGAGGAATGAACTGAACAGACATATTCGTAAGGTCTGGAAAACCTCTGCCAAACTAAAGAATATTTGGCCTTTCTGTGAGCCATGTGGTTTTTAAGTATGCTAATGTATGGCCTATAGAAAGACCTTAGGAATAAGTCGCACAAGCGCAAGAAAAAGGGATGACTTGGGTGGGACGCGTTACCGCGTCACAATGTCCCACGAGGTGTGCAAAGTGGGACGTCGTCAACGTGTTAACATGATCTACCCGGAGAGGCGAAATAGATCCTAAGGAAAGTGATCACAACGGATGAAGTGCAGCACGCTTTGATGAAGTCGTTGAACGTCATTGGTGGATTAGACCCCTCAGCGTGTTGGGACTGTAATTGGGACAGCCCATTAATGCCCACTGCCTTTGAATTAAATGCGTCCTTAGCATCTAGCTTCCACTGAAAAAATTGTGTCCAAAATATGATACACGAACATAGCTTTGCATAATTAAGATCAAAGGGTTTCCAAGCTTCATGTTTCATTAGACTTCTTTGTAGTTGATTGGACTGATCTGCTTTCAAAGCTGAGTCAAATAAAGCTTTTGGGAAGAGCTCAGTTCCAATCAACTACAGAGAACAAAGGTTTGCGTTCACCCCTCAAACTATAGAACATTTCCCTTCGACGTATTTCTTAGTTGTCCTTTAGCCGCAACCCAAATTTGTATTGCATATGCACCTCCATTGCGTCTTTCATTTTATTCGTCCCCGCTCTTATTTTACAGTTTTTCTTTACCCGTTTTGGTATCTCAGCCTGCCCATTTTCATCGATACTGGACTTTTACAGCATTGAACATACCATGAAAATAGTGATAGTCGATTTGAGAACAGTATGAGTGGGTTTTCGCATCTCATGCTACTCACCCGTTCTTTGTGAAGTATACTATGAACAAGCAAAATTCTTGCTTATTACCAACACCTGCTAACGTAGCCGAATAAATGGTAAAACCTGTATAGAAGTTTGATCCGTTTAAATAGGATTAGGCGTATGTCAACAATTCGGCACACCCTGCTTGTCCCTGTTCCAAGTAAGATCGCCTTTGCGAGTCTAATCAATGCCCTCTCAAGGATGCAAAGCTCCCCCATGGTTTTTACAGTACTGGACATATCATGAAAATGGTGACAGGTAATGGTTGAGTCATTTCGCGTATTGCGCCTTCCTCTCCGGGTAAACCTGGTGCTTATTGGCAATTCCTACATTCAGGAGCACTCTTGGGGTGATGAATTTTTGCTCGCTGTTTTCGTCTGCACACATCTATATATTTCAACTTCTACACTACTCCTTACTTGATACCTCATCGTGCCGTTTCCGCAATTCATCGGCATGAACAGCAAGAATGACTCACCTCACGCAGTTGCTTGCTTTTTGGCCGCTCTCACATTTCTGAATTACTTCTCTGTCGAAAAGATCTTTAAACTTCTCAATGCAGTCCTTCGATCCAAAATAGCAGTACGCGTCAATAACTGCTTTTTGGAGGTTGCTGAAAATAATGATATTTGCTATTGAGCGAGCTTGCTCTTGGCGAGTTAGAGCGGAAAAACAGAAGTTCTTGAAGGTGGCCGGCCCCCATGTGCATTTGACGTCCCCTCCTTCATTACCTCTCTCGCAATTGTTTCCCAGTCTCTGACCTGTACACAAATCATGACGTGCTATTCTCGCGGCGCACCGGCTTCTCAGCTATATTTCTGACCTCCATATCGCATGTCAGCGTGCGTCGTGTGCAGTCGAAGGGGGGGTTTTAATTTTGAGCTTTTCGGACCGAGAGCTGCTAGGTTGGGTCTGGAGAAGTAGGAACGGGTGAGAAAAGCATTCTTTTGAATGCTCGAAGGATTGGGAACGGAGAGAGTTCCTAGTGGATTGGGTTTCTTCTCGCGGGGTTTTTGGACGATTCGCCAAAACTTGACGAAGGAGCGCAAAATATCCAAAATTGTCATTTGCCGTTTATAGTAACCATCGACGGCCGTAAGAGAAAGTGCGCAATGTTGGCGTATGGGGACAAATCTCACAACCAAATACTGTAGAAACGGTCCGTTATGGTGACGTTTATGGTTGCGTGTGGAGAGGGATATTATTTTCTGGGCGACGGCCATGATGTAGGGTCGTATCGATGCCATATCCAGCAGTGGTAGGGAGTTCGTATTTTCAAAAATGGAACATTGACTTTTGCCTCTTATCAGGGTTACCTTTTATCTGCTTTTTCATGGCCTCTAGTCCTTCTTGAAGAAGATTCACGAAAAAAGTATAAAATGCCACTCAGAAGCACAATCCACGATGAGTTGGGGATCATCTTTCCTCTTAGTGAGGATGTAGTCTTTGTATGCGCGGATTTTCCGTCTGCTGGCTACCAAAAGTGGGCGCTGTGGAATTTCCGAGGATGCTCGACCGTGCCGCATCTTTCCTCCTTCGCAGGGATTTTTGCGCCATCTCATCCATCGTGCTTCCAGCTCTTTTCTCCACGCTCGATGTTCCATTGCCTTTGCACACCCGATTTACGAATACGAGTAGGTTTAACTTGTGACGGACTACTTTTCGTTTCTTCTTCCTCATCAGGGACAATCGGTCGAGGAAACGGCAACCGTTCGTCGAGGATTTTTTTGTACAGCATTACACCATTTTGGCCGTGAGATAGGCCGGCTGAGACAAGCCCCACACATTGTGGGCAATTCCCCCCTCATTTCAACTGTACTTTGTACCCTTCAGACTTTTCCTCCTTTCTATTCAGTCTTATAAACAGAGTATATTATGTTTCCCCTGTTATAATATCTCTCTCAGAAAAAATTATTCCTTTAGGTTCTCTAGGTATATTTGGCACTTCGCCTGTTCTTCAAAGTCAATTATATGCGCATTGGAACCCGTGAAGGATTATTTGGCACAGCCTCGCTA
The DNA here is from genome assembly GCA_036418205.1 of Ostertagia ostertagi. Classification (NCBI taxonomy): domain Eukaryota; kingdom Metazoa; phylum Nematoda; class Chromadorea; order Rhabditida; family Trichostrongylidae; genus Ostertagia; species Ostertagia ostertagi. Next base: position 16,791 of record MU891701.1, read on the forward strand.
AAAAAAAAGCCGCCGGGTTACGTAATATTGATGAAAAAACAGGTTATAGCTACGCTATCGATCATTACGGTTAGAAAGCTTTTTCTTGTACTTTCACAGGAGTTTTCTTATCTCTAGCTGATCTCTCGAAAATGCTTTTACAGGCTGCGCTATGTTGTCATTCTTGGTGCCGTCGAGGAGCTTGCCACCGTATATAAGGAGAGCAAGATATGTGAGATCCGGATTCGTCCTCTGCGTGTGCAATATCCTACGGTCTGCGGCTCGTTCAATAACCTGTAGCAATAGCTCTGCAATAACCTACTCAATAACCGTAGGTATTTCGATAATATAATAAATCTGAAGGCTACCATTTGTGCAAGAGCAAAGAACTTCTTCAGTAAGCAATACCCGCGTGGCCAAGAAAGGGAGCAAACGGACCCACACAGGTCACACATGAGCAGCGGTCGGCAATGCGTTGAGCTCGCGCAGTCAGCGTAGCAATTATGATTTTTTGTAACAAATGATAGCTGAAAATATAATGGAACAGCACATACTTTTCGAAAAATAACGAATCGTCGGCGTAATTCTTGGTAATGTAATCAATACTGCTCTTGCTGTAGATCGGTTTCAGTACGTCCAACATGTAACTCTAAAAACTTGGTTTTGGCTAATTGTATGGCATTTTTCCCTATCTTAGTAAAGCTCACTTTAGCATATTTCGATTCCGGTTCGTTGCCAAAGTACTTTAGAATTGAATAGAATCCAACAATAATATCGTTCCATGGTAAAAGTTCCTGCAATATATTTTTTTTCGCGTAGAAGAACCTCTCTTCGATAGAAAATCTCAAAAAGTGTACAAAAACCTTCTCTTTCTTGGCGTACTTCAGCAGTTCAAAAACAGTTTCGTACTCGAGTTTGTCAACAAGGGCAGCTGCAAACGCGTCACTTATGATCGCGTTTCTGGTTCTTGCACTGTACACCTAAACAAAACTTTCTGAGTGGAAGAAACTTCAACCAGCGCTTCTTTCTCAGCTATTTGTAGGAACAAGTACGGAACGCTCAAACCTGATCTTATTGTACAAAAAAAGCAAGTGGGAAAAACATAAGGAGAAAAATCAGCTTCAGCGAACAGCCGATGCCTGCTTCATAACTGGCATCACATAGAACTGGCCTCAGAGGGAATCGGATAGGTAACCATCTCGTACAGGCGGATTTCACGTGTGCTTGATTACGCTCCCGCCCGCCCTTCGCAGAGGTATCTCTCATCGACGACACTTTGGGGCGCGGGGGAGAGCTTCTGTGCGAGGTAGTTGAGCTCTATAGAATCGCTATGCAGTTTACTCCTCAGGGTTTCTCATTCTTACGACGGCAAGGTAGAAGAAGCGGTATTGTGTTACGATGATGTATTCATATGGGCATTTAACTTTGAAGCTGGGAAGCAGTTATTTTACGTGGCGGCCTTGCGAGGCAACGTAAAATAAAGGATAAAGCATTTGCCGTTGATCAATCCCTTTTTGGGATGCGGCACGCATTCTACTTCCATTTGTACATTCGTAGTGGCGTTTGAATGCGATGTGGCCTATACAATGACTTGCGGGGGCCAGCCGATGTACAAGTCAGTGTTTTTATCCTCCCAGACAAGTCTGGTACCAATTAACCGACCCCGGAGGGATGGAAGGCTTGGTTGGCCCGGGCGACTCACGACCCAGGATTTGATCCCCGGACCGCTCGCGTGGTAAGCGTGCCACTTGCCACTACACCACTTCCGCCCAGCGTCTCAAATGAATGAATAAATAGAGAAATATCTTCCGTTATAATCATGGGTGACTAGACGTGCCCAAAAACGGGGGTTCTATCCCTGTCTGGATGTACGCGTAATCCTTTGGAATCTGGAAGGAGCACGCTTTCAAATAATTTCGCAGCCCTGAACTAGAAGGTGCGTGGCACATCCCATAGCAGGAGCTGTAGCACTGAACGTTTCAAATTTGATAAGGCTTGAGCTTACTTCGCTATGGAGGGATGTTTGCGCACCACCTTAGAGGCAAGAAATATTCAAATCTTCAGGCTCAACAGAACAGTCTCACAAAATCGAAGATCTCGAGCAGGTATCGATTAGATTTCGGGGATCTCTGGACGAAATGAAGCCGCTGCGCGAGAAGTATGGAGCGATACGCGGAGCAAGTACCCACTTTGCGCCACGATCCGTCAAGATTAAGGCGCTAAGACAGAAGAATGCACCGGACTCCGCTCATCACCCTGGATCCCGTCTACAAATCGACGCCACTTCGATACCCTGATACTGGAGAGGGGAGGGGTTTGTTTTCGGTTGCGTAGGCAGTTCTTTCGGTTTTCTCCATTTTGGCGATATACTAAGCGCAATAACGGCCCAAATTTTGCGGTGTTTAGAACTTTTTTGATCACAGTTACCATTCTGAAGGATACCGCTGGAAGATTGAAAACTTATTCAGACAAAAACGGGTTGAACGGGCTTTTCTCGAGAAACGATTTTTAAGGCTAGCGACGATGTTATTTACAGAAAAGCAATTTTAGCTTTCAAAATTTGAGAACAAGGGTAACAATCTCCGAGAAGTAATTGTGCATTTCCTGAATTTCAATTCACCATTTACAAAGTGGGAGATAGGAAATTGGAGGTCAGGGAAGGGGAATGTATAGTACATGGTGAAAGGAGGTGGATATCCGGGTGTCCCCCAAGAGGCCCGTCGCGCGGCGAAGGAAGAGACGCAGATGCGGCAAAGGACGAGTCGCAGCGCGTGCTGTGCGATATGAGACGTAGTATGGTACACTCTATTTAACCTGACGCCTAACCGCTACAGTATGCGCTGCGACTCGTCCTTTGCCGCGTCTGCGTCTCTTCCTTCGCCGCGCGGTGGGCCTCTTGGGGGACACCCGATACTACAGTGGAGTGAGTGGAACTGGAAAGATTGCGCCCGCGGCGGTGAGCTCTCGCTGGCACGTGCACCATTTTGCCACCCTAGATCCTCGTCCTTCACCATCGTAACCCAACTGTCTTATTAGTAGAGAAAGGGAGGAAAGGGTCCAAATTCAAAATTTTCGGGCTGTTTGGCGTAATTTTTTCCTCTCTGCACATAAAGTAGCTCTAATTGCAGTTCTACCGTATGAGAACCTAACCGTACCATCAGATTTCAATGATGGAGGACCTGTCCAACGGTCCGAGTACAACTCAATAGGTTTCTGCAGGAAAGGTCTCGTAGTTGATCAAATTTCCGTGAAGTGGGAACGTTGAGAGAAGAGTGGACGTTTGAAGGATATCAGCCCACATCCCCCTCTCTCCAATGTAAAAGTTGACGAGCTTTTGTCGCGACGCAGCCGCGCATATTTACAGTAAAGGCCATTCAAACTTCGCTCAAACGGTCGCTATCCTCGATTTTATTTTACCTTCCCTGCGATTACGACTGCCCACCCTCCCTCTCTAGACTAACAGAAAAGCTACTTCAACGTCCATGCGTTCTACTACCCAGTGATAACACTGTCGTGTCGCTATACGTTATGAAATAAGCGAATCATCACAAAGCACCTCGTGATTTTCCTTGAATTGTTTGATAATTTTTTGCCAGCCTTCCTTATCGTAGTTTTGCCGATAAAATCCATGCCGATCAGCATTGACAACAATGCTCGCTGCAGGATTACCAACGTGAAGATAAAGCGGCTCTTCTGAAAAGCAAGCTGAAGTTGTATTACCAGAAAGAAACATAAGTCTATACGCTCCATTTATAACAGTTATGTGGACTAGCAGATACGAGCCGAAAAAGACACTGAAGTCGATTTTGAGGTATATAGGAACCGCATTTTGTCCGACTGCTGCTAAGTGCGTAATGCGTGAAGGTTCGTAATATTGCACATCGCGCGCTACGACTCGTCCACTGACTCTGCCTTTTCCCACGCGACGGGCCTCCTGTCGGGTACCCAGCGCGTGAGATCAATTACCTTATGTCAAAGATTGGAATTCAATTCACTTTTATTCAGTGTATGTTTGCTAAGTAGAATCTCTCTACCGTTTTCCGCTCCCTTCTATTTCTTAGCACCTGCTATTGCCGCAAACTCTTTTGCGTGGTTTATCTGTCGCTTCTGAATTCTTCTCAAGAAGAGGGATATCCAGCGATGGGAACATATAGCAACATCACCTACCTCTGGTAAGCCAAGTTCGTTTTATTTCTTTGTTAGTTCCTTCCTGATACCACAGAGGAATATCCCACTTAAACCTGTAAACATGGCTGTGTTAGCGGAAGTCAAAGGAATTTCATTCAAGAATCAATCAACTATAATAACTATTCGACTCTAGCAGAAAGAATGAACAGGACCAACCCATATTTTGGATGGCGGTACTTTTCCAACTCCAGAGCATCCTTATTTGTCTTGTACCGGGTTTGAGACACTTTCAGAGAAGTAGAGTTGAAATTTTCCACAGTAACCATAGGATAGCCCATCTAAAACATTCGCAGAACCTTTTATAATATTGCCAAGTGGACGCAAAGAAAATTTCTAATGCACTTCAAATATAAGTGTGAAAAAATAAAAAGTTATAAGTAAAAAATAAAAATGAAAAATAAATATTAAAAAATACTATAATATAAGTGTGAACCTGTGTAGTCCACTGGTTAGCAAGTTCAGTGGTTTTCAAAGGGCTACCATCTGGACCCGTGACATTCGTTACAACTTTGTCGAAAACCTCCCACAGATCAGAAGCTTGGGTGTTGTTGAACGAAAATTTCTTGAGGTATTGCTGAAATTACCTTCTCAATAATGAATCAGAATTTACCTTCCGAGTTTTTTTTTAAAGAAGCTTGTGCTAAGCTTTACTTGATGGTGTAATGAGTGGCAGTCACACATTGAGCTATACAAATTTTAACAAATATTAATAATATATAATATAAAAAGAAAGGAGCTGAGGAAAGCTGGGGCGCGGGCTGGAAGAACTAGCTGCCGAATGGAACCTGGTAGCTGCTCACACGACTGGTGAACGGAAAGAACCTCAATCTTTTCTCCCATAAACCATCGGAGACCATCCTCATTGTTGGGAATTATCGGAAGAATTGCGTGTTTTGGTGAGCAATCCGAAAAAACAAGAGACTGTCACCATCTTCAATTCCTACCAGACAAATTTCTCAAATGAAGACGGAGGGAGAGGATGTGGAGGGGAGGGGCAACCTTTTCACCTTGGTTCTGATAGTGCCTTCACGAAACAATCTTTTCGACCTTTTCACCTATGGCTGGGGCATCCCAATTGCATCGTCATATATCCCTTGTTTTGTCTCTATTCTTCGAATCCGAAAGCTAGGGTGACTTCTGACCGAAAGCTAGGGTGGCTTCTGGAGATGTGCTCCGTTCTGACTTCTCAATGTTCATGGCCAAAA
>MU891707.1:0-17429 GCA_036418205.1 Ostertagia ostertagi
TCTGAGAAATTTCCTCCTTAGAAAATGGATTTTTGTTTAGGTGCTGTTGGAGGAGCTACTGCTGGCACCGCTATTTTTCCCGGAGTGGGAACAGTTATTGGAGGGATAGTTGGTGGTGTCGCCGGCGCCATTGGTGGTTCCGTTGCTGGAGAAAAGATAGCGGAGAAGGTTGTTGACCAGATTGATCACGAAAGAGCGGAGAAAGTTGTTGATCAGATTGAACACAAAAGCGACTCATCGTCAGATGAGGACAGCACTGAGGAGGAGGAAGACAAGAAAAAGCCCCAAAACAATTAACAATTGCTATCACCCTTATCATTCTCTCAAATCATATCTTAGATATTTGCCGATATTTCTGTTTCCTTGGTCGATTTGTACAATCTTAAGTCAAATATTGCTACATGCAGTGGTCATGCAGTGAAAAAAATCAAGATGATCTGTTAACTTCGAATTCAATTTGTGAAATTTACATTTAAAAGTGTAATTCGGTCACACCTCATCCACATCTGTTTTTGTATCTCATCTTCCTCTACTTTTTTGCATGAAAAAGATTATTTAAATGATCTACTATCCCTACTTGGAACTCATTTTTCTCTTATGGTTTTGTGCTCTGTGTGTGACATTCTCAGATCTGCTTGAAAACACAGCTACGGTTGCTTATGAACAAAAATGTGACAAAGTGATTGGTTCTTCTAAATTCATTGCTTTTGTAATACTTTATAAATACTGCCGACATTAAAACTATTTGAATTTTTCCGAAAACCATCGTAATCGGTTGTACTAAGTGATACAGTGTGTTAAAGGTAATGAAGGTTAAGGGCTCTTTACGTTCGTAATCGGTTGTACTAAGTGATACAATGTGCTTTTAGTAGCTGTCTCTCTCGGTCAGCGTATCAACGACATCGGCATCTGAAAAACATACATGAAAACATCTCAAAATCTCCTGAGATCACTTTTACTTGAAGGCATGCACTAGGACTGAATTAGTGTGGTTCTTGCACATAAGTACGAATGTATTGCTGCGAAGTGGGCCGGCTTTGTAAAACAAAAGGTAAAAGAAGCCGCTGAAAACGGTTGGGTTAAGGGCTGTTTCACCTACATAATCGGTTCTGCTAAGGCAAGGAGAGCCTACAGGGAGAGGAGAGTGCGAACCGAGGGAGCGCAGCATGAGAGGGCCCGGTAACAGGAAGAACGCAGCTGCTGCAGCCTACTCCTGAAGGCAGGCTTTTTCGGGTGGTCTCCGTGCACGGGAATGCCACACCTCTCTGATTGTCCCCCCTAAGGGTCTTTCCTACAGACAGAAGCAATCGTTCACACGACTTCTGTCGGGTTGTGCATCCGAAAACACATTCAACGATTATGCCATAGTGGGTCACTGAGGCAGAAAATGAATACGGATATGATACCTGGTCATTTTGACACACATTCACGCCGATGGCCGCCCATATGGGCTGCCAACAACATGCGCGCCTGGGACGATGGCAGCCCATATGGGCTGCCAACTGATAATCGCTTGCCAGGCGCTAGGAATGGACAGATAGGTGGGCAAACCTCGTAATCGAGTGTAAAATGCTTTTAAATTCCTTCACGGGAAAGTGAATAAATGCTCTCTTTTCGTAACCACTATTTGTCGTTCTGATCGAAACCCTACTGTTTATGTTTAGACCAGATTAGTCCCCCGTCAACCGCCGGGACCTTCCTTTCCTGCGCAAGCTTTCTATCCTCCGCTATGGTCCCTTCCTCCTGTGACACCAACACCTCCTGGAAGTGACGCGTATGCAACACAATGGTGTTTCAACAGTAGAAGGGACACAATCATGATATGACGGTAGATTTTTCGCTTCCCTTCCTCATCCTCCCTTCCTCTCTCCACTGCCCTCCAGCTGCCACTGCAGCACCATGTGGAATGAACGGAAGTGTGCTAAGCAGGTGTTTATATAGCCCTAAGAGTGTTATCACAACTATCCTGCTACAAAACATTGATATCTCAAATCCTGTAAGCTACCCGATTTGTTAGCGGTTTGTTTATCCCATGAGCTTCCTTCTCACTCACTTCATTTTGCGGACGGACACACATACATACATACACACATACAGATACACAAACCGACACACAAAGTTAGCGCTTTATAAAATAGAAGGATAATCTCATGCATGGACTTGCAGCCCAATTATTTTGTGCATTCATGTTTTTGAATTTACAAAACAAAATCTGCGGTGGTGACGCGGCGGCGCCTACAAAATCGCGTCGGTCTCCGCGACCGAAAAGTGGAAAAGGGGCGTTGTCGTGAATGTGTTAAGAAAGTAATGAAATTGGTTAAAGACAGCGATTACGATCAAGAGGGAGCGCATCGAGGGAAGCGTATGCACCACATGAATCATTTACTTGGCTGCCGGGGAAGCGAGGTGTAGCGCTTCAAAGCAACAATTCCAGTACGAATTTGCGGGGTAAATACCGTTGATAATGTGACTATAGGCGACAAAGGTTTGACCGATAGTGACGAAACCACGGAAACGCCAACAAGGCCTTTGAACAGGGACTGCCCAACTGTGCCGCTTCAGTGTGAGGAACAGCACGCGTGTTGCGACAAGTTGTTTCTGACGACTTGGCCGAGTGAATTGCGCTTCCAATTGCAATTCCAACAATCCAGCCGGGGAGACGTGCGTTTCTCCTCCTGGGTCAGGTCACCACAGTTGCGCGATCATTGAAGCTTAAGATTAAGTTTGGGTTTAGACTTAGGTTAAGGCTTATGCTTACACATTGGCTTATGCCTAAGCCTATGATTGGGCCTAGGCTTAGTCCTAAGCTTGCTCCGAGCGAATGAACGGCGTCTCAATTTTAGGTGACCTGACCCCAGGAGGAGAAACGCTACGCACCCCCCCTCAGCCAGGGGCCATTGCTTTAATGACGAAAGGTGCGCGCACTTTGCCCCTCAAGCGATCCGCCCACTAGTTTACTTGGTGATTTGGACGAGCTGCGTTGCCAGCAGCGGCACAACTGGAGCAACTCGATTGGAGCATGGTTGGCATGGTCCACCAAACGCGTTGCGGTGAACTCGTTCATACGTCCGCTTTCTGAGCTGTTACTGTTCATGAGTGAAACCAACGGCCAAAAAGGGGGTCCCGTTTTGCGTTTTCTTGACGGATTTCTCCGCTTTTTTCGCCACTGGCGTACCATTGAGCACCACCAGTCTCCTCTAAACCTTAAACCTGTCGTAATAACTGCCTTTAAAGGAAGCGATTACGATAAGGAATTTTCGCATCGGGGGAGAACCTGCGCCACACGGAGCAATTACTTGGCTGCCAAGGAAGCGATGTGTGGCCCTCCCACGGCGAAAGGTGCTGTGGTTGCTGAGCAGGACCCGTGTGACGCCCCGCCCCCAGTGACGTAACGCCCACTAGTTTTGTTGATGATCTGGATGGACTGTTTGCTGTTGGCTTTTCATTTTGGATGATCATTTCCCTTCTAGCGGCTGTATCTTCCAACTTGCCCACGTATTGCCTTATCAATCAAAACACTATGCTTGTTGCATGATGGCGGCTATCGGGGTTAACACGTCCGAACAACGTCGTTCTTTACCGTCGCTCATCCATGGTCGAAAATGTTTCGACGGATTTCTCTGATTTTTTTCGCCATTGGCGTACTAATTGAGACCCCCCACGTCCCCTCTGAACCCCTTTGAGATCTATCGTAATCGCTTCCTTTAAGCGTTGATCAGATACGATGCGGCGGTCAAATGAATAGGCCGATTATACGATTGAGACTGGGCAACAAGGGATACGCATTGATTTAATGCGGCCTGGACGAGTAAGGCTCGTAAAAGGCCGAGGACCGAATACGGCGATGGACGATCGCTTGCCAAATCGCCGAATTCGAGCGAACACGTCCTGCGCAATATCGCATGGCCGTACTCGCTCAATGGCTAATCGATACGTATTGTTCCTCTAAGCTAAAATATCCGTGGTCTGCTGATGGGCCTGGTCGAAATAGCAGCATTACGGTCTCGAAAAAAAAAAAATCTGTTGAGGATTGTGATCATTGTCGATCGCCTTTCTCCTGAAGATCCAGAAAAGGTAACGCACGCTAATACAGCAGCCCCATCCATCAGTGTTAGACTAGTTCCCCGGATTGATAAGAAGCGCATGGTCGCGGAATCAAATTCGAAAGTTCTTCAGCGAACGCCAAGTCCCAGGAAGTAAGAGATACTTAATGCGTGGCTGAAACTACTGAAAAAAAATGAAGAAACGGTCCACAACCCAAGAAATGGCGCTCATTCTCTGCCATTCCGCATTGATGCGACTCTCATCGCTGCTGCCCTCTTCAATGCTGACGATCTCTCTCTGCTAAATGGCTCGCGTCAGATGGCGAGAAGGTGGGTGTGCAGCGGTGCTTTAATGGCTATGCTAGGCAGCAGCATACCCCTTTGCAGCAAACACGGAGGCTTTACTGCCCCCGCCGGCCTGCGACTATTAAGAGTATTGGCTCCCCAGGTCGCATGAATCATTCAAGAACCGTGCATACAAAATCTGCCTGAACGGAAAGCTTATGAAGCAATAACACTGCAATGTAGTGCTTGGGATTCACAGCCAAAAGATTCTATATCATGATATATTCTATGCTACTCTTTCAATGGAAGTCGAATTTGTGGAGCATACCAAAATGAGGTTAATTCAACACCGAACGCTTCATTATTATCTTGGATATCTACTGGATCAGTCCCTTGTCGTGCTTACTGTTTCCATTCTTCAGGAAAATAGCTGAACGGTTTTATAGTCCTGAATAGCCTCTTTCCCTTTTTTCAAAGAATTAAAAAGGTAGACACAAGAAGGGAAACGAAATGCCCACGACGTTTTGCCCTGTGAACTCCCGAACACTACTGTTGCAGCACTGTCTTTGCTTCAACCACTCCGTTCAGAGAATCGTGTTAGCAGATTGTTGGTAAGAACTTGAGATTCAGCGTTCGAACCGCACATCTATACTATGCATCCTCCTTCTTGAATTGAACCATGACAACCCTGGAAGCTTTCCTTAAGAAACTATTTCTCAATTCCGGCCCAATGAAGCTTTCTATCTCTCCGTGATCACTTGACTGCTACTGGACTCTCTAGGAGGAAGCAGCACCGACTTGTACGTCGGATGCCCCATAATACTTTGCATCGGTATTAATATATTTCACCATTCAGCGGTCGCTACTGTTTTAATGGCCAAGTCCCGGAATTTGTGAGTCATACAAATGAGGTAATTCAATACCGACGCCGTTCCTTCTCTGAAATCACAATAGCAGACGACTATCTAAGGCTATAAGCTGTTGAACCAAGAAGCCTCGCAGGTCTGTCTGTTTTGATCATCACTCCCAGGCTAACGTCAGACGAATGAGTCACTGATAACAAGCAGGGAAAAAAGATAGCCTTTCTAGTTGATTTCTGCTATCAGCAAGCATAAAAGGCTGTATGGTGTTCTTTGCTCGTCTCTTGTTTTCTCCTTTGATTCGTCAACATCAACTCATTCCGTAATTACCGTCCCGCATTTTTACACTACACTCATTAATATTTTCCACGTTACAGAATAAGTTACTGAACATCTTGCACTATCACATAAAATGCTTCCCTCAACTTCCAGTGCCATCAGGTCCAAAATTGCAGAACTCACAAACTGAGGACGACTGAGTTAGAGACATTTTTGCAGTGCTAACACTTAATTTTTGCTTCCGAGACACAAAAGAAAACAGTTCCTCTCTAGAGTGGAATAGTTTGTGCGCATTGAAGTATACCAAAGGTCAAACGTGTCGAGCAACGTAGGCAAAAAGGCCGTGGCGACCAAACCAATCCCCTCCATCACCTCTGGACGTGGTTGCACATCAAAACACCACGCTCGCAAGTCGGAACGGTCTCCGGATATCTGTCAACCGTGAGCCGCTAGGCAATTCAGCGTTTTGTTGTGCTGTCTGGGAGCTCTCACACAAGCGCACTATTACAGAATCTCCGCTTTCTTTACCTCCTTTAAAAGGCTTAGTCCCACTACCACAAAGAACGTCTGCTTTTCCTTCTACACTCTCACCCCCCTGGTTGACAGAACCCATTTGTACTTTCGAAAACAGCGCGGTTATAGACCCCGAAGTCCTGTTAGCATATCCACACGCGCCCTGGCGCTAGCTATGACCGCCCTCCCGGAGGTGGTGTTGTGAACGGTAATAGGGCCTGCCAAATCACGCTGGGTTGATTACCGTCCCCAATACCACTTCTAAATTTAGGCTTTTGTCGACGTTATTTCTTTTCCCCCTTTATTCTTCACTGTCGTTCTTATTTCCGCCCAAATCGAGTCCAAGCTTAAGTGTCTTTCAAAATTTGCTACCGCAAAGTGACGTTTACCTTCTAGAAAAGATTTCTATGGCAACGAGGACTTCCGGACAAACCCCCCACCCAGCAGATGAAGAAAGAAGTTGAATAGCAAGGAATGTCAACCGGGTACGAAGTGGTACATTTCGTTCTCAGGACTACTTATGGTGAACACTATGAAATGCATGAAGTGGGTGAGTTTTCTGGCAACGGGTGAATGCAAAAGGCTAGCGGGTAAGATTTCAAGCAGTTGCCATGATTCCATCTCTCAAGTACCCGCCATGTATTAGAATTGTAGCCAAAAATGTTTAGACAACTAGGCGGTATTTGAACCAACCGCAGGATCGGGTAGGTGCTCCAGAAATGATGTGTGCTTTTATTGAAATGTCCTCTGAACACGCGGCGGCGACGCCGCATAGTCGACCTCCGTTCAGATTAGTTGAGGCCTTTTTGAGTGATGGATTCAGACATGAGCTCGTGGATATTTGAGCCATATGGTATAGAAATTCTGATTGAGGTCATGAGCACTTGCGAATCGCACCAGCTGGGCTACTAATCAGGATAAGCACTACCTGGTGCAATAGCCATGGGTTGTGTCCTGCTGGGATGGAAATTCAGCCAACAAGTTCAGACTGGCAGTCTTTTGGGGAACACTGTAACGTCAGTCTTTTTCGTTGCCGGAGCATGCCATGGTGGATACTTCGGTGAGCGACGTTTTGTGAAGATTGTACCCGTATTTACATAGGGAAAAGAACTCTGCTATGCAAATTCACTGAAACAACTTGTTCAGGAGCTTTCGGAGGAGCGTCAGCCGCCATGGCCGTTTATCCTTGCTTTCCCACTATTGTTGCTGGTGCACTCATGGGTGGTGTTCTGGGCGTTCATGTGGGAGCATGGACAGCAGCGATGGTGGCAGAAGGAATTGTGTATTGGATTGGACAATTATTCGCTCACTAGTCGGTTCCTCATTCCTTTTACTAATGTACGAAATAGTCGGGTCACTTCAGGCGCCTTTACATCCTCATCCTCATCAACTTGTTTAATATTGCTCTCGCTTTAATATCTTTCGTCTGCGTTGTTCTTGCGCTTCCCCCTCTTCCTACGAACCATCCTCTTCCAGTAGTCCTTACATCACTAGACCCGTAACGCCACCAACCAATCTTTGCGACGAAAAGTCCAAACATCTGCCTAAGCTGCGCAATTTTCCCGTTCCAAACCTCCATCGACCTGAATACGAGATATTTCCAACCATCACCCACTGCAAATTTGCCCCCTCACATACGCACCATAGTACGTAGGAATTCCTCTTGTTCATCCAAAAACTTTGCATGAGAGATGCGAATGTATGACCAAGGCCTAAACATTTCTGAGAACAAGAGATGACTGATGTCACTGGCTCATGACAGTGAACCAACCCTATACGATTTTATTCGATATGTTAACTCTTGGGGCGGAAGTGGTGTAGTGGCAAGTGGCACGCTTACCACGCGAGCGGTCCCGGGATCAAATCCTGGGTCGTGAGTCGCCCGGGCCAACCAAGCCTTCCATCCCTCCGGGGTCGGTTAATTGGTACCAGACTTGTCTGGGAGGATAAAAACACTGACTTGAACATCGGCTGGCCCCCGCAAGTCATTGTATAGGCCACATCGCATTCAAATGCCACTGCGAATGTACAAATGGAAGTAGAATGCGTGCTGCATACCAAAAAGGGATTGTTCAACGGTAAATGCTTTATCCTTTTATTTTTTATAGTAATTATTCTCAAATGAGTCACGGGATGTCACTCCACCGGACTCTTACAAGCCGAGACTCATTTTTTATCTCCACGTCACTGCAAGTCAAACTGCAGCTAAACTTTCTCCATTACCTCAGTCTCGAAAGCGTTTTCCTACCAGTGTACACGTAAATAAACTCCATGTGCGGAGGATAGAGCTTCCCACCACAGTTGCAAATACCCCGTTCTCCCAAGTTCTGATTGTGCAGTAAGGGCTCCACGCTTATAGTTAGACCGATTCCGATTCTCCTCGTTCACAATGCGGGATTTCTGAGCCCTCTCAACCGTTATGCTCTACTGCCTAATCTTTCTTCTCTGCACTTACCAGGAAAGGCATTCAACTTCCCATGGAACTTTGAGATGAGACCCAGATATATCGATAGAGCTTCAAACGCTGATTACAAATATGGAAACTAAAACTGCAAAATGAACCTGCCAAGGAAGTTGTGAGCAGTCAAAGTTGGCTGGAAGTAAAGCATTACGTATTAACCGTGCTAGCCTCCGGCTTTCAAACTCGCTTGAAGTAGTGGTAGTGCTCTCGAAATTTGCATTCCAACGGGAACAGAGCTCATGACCTTCCAGGTGGAGCTGGCAATAGCGCTACCACTAACTCCGCGGCGTTCCTGAAAAGCCCCCCGGCATCCAGTATACGGTTTCATATGCAACGCTTTTACTTTAGCCAACTTTGACTGCTCACAACTTCCTTGGCAGGTTCATTTTGCAGTTTTAGTTTCCATATTTGTAATCAGCGTTTGAAGCTCTATCGATATATCTGGGTCTCATTCAAAGTTCCATGGGAAGTTGAATGCCTTCCCTGGTAAGTGGAACCTTATTTTCGCACAGCTGAATTACAAAAATGGGTAAGCTTCCGATTTTAGCATTATCGACGATTGCTGGTTTCCCCTTTTCCTTCACTACCGGGCCGCTTCCCACCCTACTTTCATTTTCATGAACAAAAATTGCACGAATTTGATCCGGGGTGCCTGCAAGGTTGACGACGAGGGCATACCCCAATTTCAACTCGGCGCTGAATCATTCTAAATATATAGTCAAAACAATACGTAACCTGGCTTTGGATGTTATCATAACCACTAACTAAGCTCACCATTACTTGATCATAATTTCTGTTTCATTCAGGAAGTGTAATGATGGGTGTACAAAAATACGAATAAGTCATGCAGATGTTTATCAAAATAAAAAATTAAAAGATCACAAGTTATGAATAGAAACGTAAATTGAGCATCCTATGGGAACACGGGGTACTTTGCGATGATTAAGATGAGGTCCATTTTGGTGATCGTTTCTCAGCGAATGCACTCATGCCTTCTTTACGGTCTTTCTGTAATGGATCAAAATTTCCAACTCCACCTAAAATGACGACAACAAAGGACAGCTTACAGTTGCGAAGGTGGTGTGGAATAGCCGCCGCTCGATTCGGAGGCCTTCATTCAATGTTGTTTCATAGGCGGCGTTGACGGCTTCCTAGAATAATGTGACTCAAGAGAACCGTACTCATGCAGGTGAATAACGGTCGAGGAATTCCTCGACCATGGCTCTGTACTGTGCGAGAGTAGTGCCGAGAGTGAATGTACGCGCGGAGAGCACAGACGGCTCGCGCGTGGCGAGAGTGAATGTCCGCGCGGGAGAGCGTGACTGAACAGGCGAAAATCCTCGACGAACCGTCGACAAATCCTCGACCGATTTTCACCCTGCTCCTAAATGCCTATTTTCCATAAGATCCTGTCTCAAAATCGGATTTATCACTGGATAAGAAGCAACCAAAATATTTGCTACAGATCAGTTCCACACCAAATGGCGTATAGTAACCATAAAGTGAAAGTGAGGCAAGACCAAAGGGTGCTGCTGCGGCATGCATGCATGTTCCTTTTCCAAGGTAGCCTACACCCCTGAAAACTTTTCGGCTTTAATTGAGTGCTGATCCAGCGCTACGGGACTAGGCAGGGACAGTCTGCAGGGGACTAAGGCGAGTGACAGAAGTGGTCGTAGCAGTTTTCGTCTCACAGGATAGCCTCGCTGGAGGCGTTTTGTCGCTCAAGGAAGGCGCTGCCCGACCACATATGATCTTGAGCACTTCGAGGTTCTTTGGCCACAAGAGCCAGTCAGAGGGTTCGGCGGGACCTTCACTCCACTCGCACATCACGTCAAGGATGGAAAGCAATACGAGCGCATTTTGCACTTGGAAATAGCCACTGTGGCAGCTCGAAGCCTATCCCGGAGCCTCGATCTTTACTTTGTCAGAACTCACACCACTCTACCTACAGAGCTAATCACTTTATAATTTGTACCCTAAATGTTAAAACATAGCCCGTTCGGTCCCCACGACGTGCACGACAAGCGAATACGGGGCGCTTCCGCCCGATAAGCTGGCTAAAGTCGGGCTCGAGCATTCCTGTGCACAGCTTCGTTTGTAGCGCCTGACGCCAATCTTCCTACGATTCATGAGACATCTCCTGGTAAACCGCTATCCAACGTTAACAGAGTCCGTCAGGCCGCTGTCATTGATGGCTGCTTCTCCAGCACATCCATGATAATGGCCGAACTTTGAAATTAGTTCGTCCGTAACAAAAATATTCCCCACTTATTTATTAATTTATATCTAGTATTCACCATCCAGATCATCTTTTCTGATTCATGTTTTTGTGCCTTTTCACTATAGCTTTTACGGGTTCCCGTCACACCTTTTTTCTCACACATATTTCAAGCTGCTGTGATTGTGATATCATATATAAATGGTTGTCAATAAATAATAATTAGCGCTCATCTAAACTACAAATGGTAAAATATTCATTCTGCCCGTTCTCCACATTTGGTAAAGTGCAACTCGAACACTAGTAAGGGTAACAGCCCTGTAGCTCACTGGACATGAGATCATGCCCAGGAGGGAGAGAATCCGACTAGTTTGGCTACCTGACAAGAGGCTCATCACGCGGCGAGAAGGCAGAGAGGCAGAAGGGTCAGCGGACGAGTCGCCGCGTGCATTGTGAGATGGGCTTGCTACTATTGCAATTCAACTTGACGGTCCATAGTTCGAGCTGCGAGTCGCCCGCTGACCTCCAGTCGCGTTCTCGCTGCGTGACGGTCCCTGTCGGGTACCCGTCCAAATTCATACACATACCTTTGCATTGTACGATAGAGGTGATTGTTTTCTGCAATTCTTCTTCACCAAGCTTAACTAGCTTCACACTGTTCAGCTGGATACAACCTAAATTATTGGAAAGAAGATTTTGAACAATAGCTAGTCCCATTTTGCGAATTGTCACTCTTATATGCACAGATTGCCGAAAACGGAAGAAATCAGGTTTACCTTCGAAACTATTCCGCATTCCTTCGCCTCTTGAGCGCTTACTCGGTTACCTGTCAAGCAAACTTCCATTGCCATGGATTTTCCCGCAACACGAGCCCATCGTTGAGGTTCCACCAGCTCCTTAAAATGGACATATTGTCGCTCTGCAAACTTCATCGCAACAACTACATCTTGTGGATTTATTTACGTATTTTTGTATTTACTTTGCACTTATATGTATTTGTGTATTTGTCCTGTATCTTAATAGAAGCTTTCGGTTACACTTTTCTTATCGTTTTTAGAACTGTAAAGGACTGAACAAATCACATTTGTACTTATGTCGCAGAATAAGTCAAACCTAAAAAACAATAAAGCCTCTCACACCCACCTGGAATTGTGCCAATGTTAACCTCCGGCTGTCCAAACTGTGCTTTATCGCCGGCGTAGATTATGTCACACATCATGGCCAACTCACATCCACCGCCAAGAGCATACCTAATGAATGCAGATAGACTACTGGTAGAACATTAAAAAAAACTTAGATTTTGTGCCCCGTCGCAGTATATTCTATATATCGTACATTTTTTGAAGTACATATATTAAGCACACTGAAAACTTCAGAGCAATGTTCGGTGTTAGGTCAGGAGCTCAAGCACATTCAATTTCTGGTACTGTGAATCATATCATATTTATTATGCAATCCTATGAAACACTTTTGTTCCTCATTGTTTTTACCTACCCGACCCCAGCAAAAGTAAAGGCACATTCCACGACTAACCGACTGAAAAATCTCTCCCCTGAGTGGAGTTGGCTTGCGAATCGGGTAGCCGATTCTCAAGCCACTCAGGTAAGAGGTTTTTCAACTGAACTGAAAGCTTCCTGACAAGGTCGATGGGAGCGAGCCGATAACGGTCCAGGAAATCCTCGACCATGGCTCTGTACTGTGTGAGAATAGTGTCGAGAGTGAATGTACGCGCGGAGAGCACAGACGGCTCGCGCGTGGCGAGTGAATGTCCGCGCGGGAGAGCGTGACTGAACAGGCGAAAATCCTCGGCGAGTCGTCGACGAGTCCTCGACTGTTGCTTTGATAAAAAAAAGCCGTCTGATCAAAGTCTTTTCAGGCTTCTACGCTGCCGATGAACAGGGAAGGCTAGCTAGGGACATTGTTGGGAACTTAGTTTGCTTTTTACTGGCACACTAATTCTGTAGTTTGTACCTTTCCTTTCATCTAAACGCGCCGGATTTCACCGTGAACTGTGCCTTTAAGCCGAAATTCAAGGAACGGTGTATGAAAAAAGCTCAGTCAAAATCGACCCTTCATTTTTGGTACAAAGCCTTGACAACTCGAACAACAATCGGTAGCTCCAAGATCTAAGGATGAAAAGAAGCCAATCTTTTTTTTATTGAGATCTTCAAATCCATCGCTCAAATTCCAAAATCTCCGTCATAACAAGCAAAAAAAAGGAGAAAAGGGGACACTGAATCCTTTAGTAGGCTTCTGAAACCTTCTTGTGTCATCGAGATGTGTTGAAAGGAAAGACAGAAAATTTATGACCCTTCTGAGAGAGCATTCCGAGAATGAGCTCACCCGTTGACTGCCGCAATGACGGGTTTGGCCGTCTCGCTCACAGCCGTCCATTCCTCAAGGAAACGACCTTGATACGTCGTTGCAAACTCCCGGTTAACCATTTCCTTGATATCTGCTCCCGCTGTAAAATAAATAATTTATTTCGAGTTGTTTCACAAAATGATGAGCTGTATGTAGTATCGACGGAAAAGGCTAAACTGAATTGCGCACCAGCAAAAGCTTTCTGATTTCCTGTGAGGACGATGGCACAGCCAATTGAAAGCTGTCCAGGAATCCATGTTCTCGCATGATGTGAAGCCCTGAAGCATTCACTACCATATATAACAATCGCAGAAAAGCTACAGCAGCTGCCGGTGACTTTTTTGTGTGCGCGATTGAAATCTGCCACATTCCTTTTTTCACGATACAGATGCAAGTAAAATTCGCGGCGCACCCCCAGCGAATGCTCTGTGCGGACATTATGTTGCCCTGACTTCTTTATTTGCACCTATCTTCTCCGAAATTCCCGTTTGCTGCGAGACTCAATAGAACAAATAAAGATTTCGAAATAACAAAAGGGAATTTTATAAATCTGTTTTCTCTTTTTACTAATGTGTAGCTGCTCTGCTGATTTAATCGATTGAGTTTTATTTGAATGTTTCCGCTGAAGCTGTAAGGTGACCTAGTCCTTGGTCACTGAGCCACCCCCCCCCCTCCCCCCTGTACCCAACCAGTACCCGTAGCACGAAATAAATCGAACACTTCCGCCAGAAATTCGCCAAACAGAGAGGTTTACACAACGGTCACAACTAGAGAAACCCGTAAAGATCCAAAAACCGCTAAACAAAAAATTGCAAGGCCCAATGCAAATCCTATTCCCACCCATTTCGATGGTGGACTATCAGGAGCACCCAGGAAAACTCCCTTCCCCTATTCGATCTCTCCTCACTCCACCCCCTATCATGGATTACTACCTTGAACGAAGCTCGGTGGAAACTACAGATTAACAGGATTAAGCATTCACGTTGAATGAACTCTTTTAGAATTGCGCCATCACTCTAACTTCCTTTCGAAAGTTCGTGGTGGAAACATTTTAGAGCGATGGGCCGATATCAGATTAGGTTCTATACCCCGCCCGCTCACGACGAGTGCGTAACCAAAGCGACTCAGGGTCTTGGATGGATCTGGCTGGGCTGAAATGAGATGCCGATCGAGATCTCAACCCTGGCCGATGCAGAAGTGCGGCCTACTTGAACTAACAAGTCACCTCTCCAAGTGATGATCGTACCAGATGGCGTAAAATCCTACCTCGGACATCAGCTGGTTACATAAAGCGTTGAATGCTTTGGGACGATTCAACGTTATGAGAGCAACATTCTTCTTGGCACCAACTTTTTCGACTTTGATCATTTCAGGGGCTGCAATAAATCAAAATCGATACAGAAGTAAATAGGAGTACATATTCATGGCAAAGGAAGAGGTGATGGGTACCAGAAGCCATGGCAGCAGTTTGGATCACGTTCAGCCGGAGGGCACCACAACGGCCAGCAAGAATGGACAATCGAAGCATGGTGGAACGATCCTGAACAAGTCGCACCACATTTTGCCGCTCGATAACGATGCGAACGTCGCGATAAGGCAAGATGAGACGAAATGTAGGCATTAGGCAAAAAACGCTCTTGCGAAAATGCTCCAAACAGAATAGCCAGTTACTTCGATTTCTTGAGTAGCTTGCGGTGACGGCGAACGAGGTAACCATAAGCTGCAAGGGTGGGAAGGGGGGTAGGCGACAACAGTCCCACAAAAAAGGGATACAATCAAAAGGTGTTCCAGACGTGTGATAAATAGAGCTCGGGAAGGTCTGGGTATTTAGAGTTAGTGCGACTTCCGCCACCTCCTACCAAGGGTAAGGGCTCAAATTCAGGATGGTTGACGTGGAGGGAGATGCAAATGAGATCTGACAAAGAGAGGTAGGATTTGGGCCATAATTAGCGTTCATGTTGCAATCTTACGGGTATCTTCCCTCTAATCATAGGAGGGGACTGCGGGAGGGGATACAATGAGACAAAGGGTAGTGAAGAGAAGAATCGAGCTTCTCTTTCACAGGGTCATAATTAGCGTTCATGAGCAATCTTCCGTGCACCTTCTCTTCAGCCATAAGAGAGACGGGTACAAACGGTCCAGGGTGAGGGAATAAAGAGACAAAGGGTAGTATAGAGGAAAATCAAGCTTCTCTATTAGAAAAGTTCGTGCTAGTATGCGTCAATGACCTACCTGCAAATTTTATTATAAAAAATCTGGTGCGAAAAAGAAGTTTCAAGAATAACTCCGGGTACGATTTGAGCAGCAGTACGAAATGCTCTACAGCACGAATGGTAAGCGACAAAGAGCGATTTTTGAAGCGTACTGCGAAATGCTGTAAATTAATAGCGGCGTAAGTTACGGTAAACGACTCCAAGCTAAGCGAAGAGAGTGGATAGGGTGACTACGATTTAGCTACAGCAGGTGAAAAAACCCACTTGATGCCACTGATATAATCAATCTTTCTGCGATGCAGTTTAATCAATCAATCTTTTACGATTTTAGCCTGAGCAATGTTGGGAGAGGTCAAGCCAATGAAAAACCAACTATTTTTATGTTCATGCTCCCAATTAGCACCAGGAGAGTTAACAAGTTCAGCCACTGTGTTATGTACAACAAATTTGAAGTCAGCACCACCTTCTCTCCAATAACCCACCCCTCTCCCGCGTTGAGAAACTCTGAGTCCGCTAAGGCTAAATCTAAAAGTGTGAAATGGATAAACAGCCACAATCCCTTTCTAGACGCGCTCATGGAGCTTTCCACGGACTCGTGCTGGCATTCTTGGCGATTGTTCTGAGCATACGAACTTCCGCGATTAGTCGATGTAATCCTATCAACTGTTTTTATTCTCGCCCGCCAAGTACTGTACCCATAGTGTTATGAGCAACCCATGAAGGTAGGAAGCCTTGGTGTGCCTGACATTATTCGCGATCCGAAGATTAGTCCCATGGAAAAGCCACTTGTCACTACATCACCCCTGATCGGAAGGTAAGTACAGTGTGTCCCAAAAGTATAGGGACACCCTATTTTTCTTCAGTATCTCTGTTATAAACAAATGATTTCTCTCCAAATTTTTATCAGCAATGCACTTTTACACCACTGTACAAATATTAAGCGAAATTGGAAATTTTGAACTTTGCTGCTGTTCTAACAAGTGTTACTATACTTTTGGGATTTGTGAATTTTTTTCTAAAATCATGGCGTCCCAAAAGTATAGGGACACTCGGTTCTTCAGCAGTGTTTCTGACTTAGGTGAGTTGTGAAACCAATTTGTCACTGCTCTACTTCCCACACTTGTTCTACAGTGCCATGCCACGAGGAATGCACCTACACGACTTTGAGAAAGGCCAAATTCGGGTTACAAGGATATGGGACTCAGCCACCGCAGCATTTCAAGGAAATTAGGACGATCAGTCAACTTGGTGAGCAAATTCTGCAACAACATCGACTCCTACGGTACGAAAAAAGGAGCGGGAGACCTAGGAAAGTTTTGGAAAGGCAGAAGCGCCGAATTCCTATGCTGCATCCAATTCCATAAAGGGTGTGAGGCGGCTGAGCAAGGAAGTAGCACCCGATTTGTCGAGAAGTACTGGTCATCGTGTGCTCAAATCATGTCCCCACATCGTTCAAAGGCAGTTTTCAACAGTGCCATGTTTGACGAGTGCGTATGAGAAGCACGAGTCTTTTTCGCAAAGGAACACGTAAGGCTGGACTCATCAATGGGATGAGGCACTTTGCACTGGCGGATTCCGCATGTAATATCATACACTGTAGTGCTCCAGGTGAATTTTTCCGATGAAAAGAAGTCTAATTTGGATGGACCCGATGGCCTGGCAAGCTATTGGCGCGATTTGAGGAAGGAGCCACACTACTTTTCCAGACGCGGATTCGGTGGCGGTAATGTCACGGTTTGAGCTGCCTTCACAGCACTTCGTAAGAGTGAACTGGTTTTTGTCACGCAACGCTTGAACTCCAGTGGCTACAGGACCATCCCCCAAAACAATTCGTACCATACATGCAGCGATTTCCACCCTTTAAGTTCAAATTTCAACAAGACAACGCCGCCGTTCGTTCGCACAGGACGTTTACGCCAACTGCAGGCAGTTCTGGAACGAAATACAGCTGAAAAACGCGGTCAAGGAGGGTTGCATGCATATATCGCCGGAAACGATCTCAAGGCTTGTCCAAAGCATGCCGAAGCGGATGATGAAGTTATCGAAAGAAGAAGAAATGTTACTACTTTTTAATTATTATGTTATTGTTGATTTCATCAAGTATATCGTTCGGGAAGTTTGAACGCCGAAGTGTCCCTATACTTTTGGGACGCCATGATTTTAGAAAAAAATTTAAAAAATCTACAAACTTTT
>MU891708.1:0-11815 GCA_036418205.1 Ostertagia ostertagi
TTATCAGTAAAGTTTTATAAGAAAAAAGAGTCTTCAATTCACACATATCCTGCATCGAAATTATGAAGCTCAGGGAACCTTCAATACTACCAGTTATAGGGGTTGTTTCAATTTAAGCCCACTGTAAGAGACACCGGCAGAGCTCTTCCAGCGGCGGCTTGGCCGAGTGGTAGTGTTGGCGGCTTGCAGTGGTGAGACCATGGATGGGATCTTGCTGGGCATGAAGTTTTTGCTCTTTGTAATTAGGTCTAATTTAAATATAAAAATTATTCAGTGTTGAAATTTACACTGCGTCCAAAGCTAACGCATGTTTAGAGGGGTTTGCTTCAAGCATTCCACTTTTTTCGTAATGTTTCCGACCACTGTCGGGGTGTTTCTACGCCACGGAAGGTGACGTATCTCCGATGATGGGCTAAACAAATGGGAGATGCTTGCTCACAATCCATGGAAGAATTTGGAACTTTTTTCAAGTCTTGATAATGGTTGTGTTTGCGGTGGAAGTAGAGCCTTCGTAATCTTTCAACTCTTCTGCTCTACACACCCAAGAGAGTTTCTCATTTTAAGATCTGTGTGCTTGCGTAATGGGCTCATTGAACACAACCGTTCGCATTTGTTAAAGTTAGTAGTAGAAAATTTATATCATGCTCTTCCCTAAATCGTGATGCAAGCATTTTTAGTCGATGTTCACGATCACTGCTTGGCTTCTGCGACCGGGTGACCTTCATGTGGCAGTCCATTAGCTGTTTCACTTCAGAGTCCCATGGAGCTGCGACGATGCACAGATCTCAGAAGTTAAAGGCAAAAGTCGGGCTCAATAAGGGGGTATTATGGCGATTGAAACTGAGTATAGAGATGCGAAGTGGAACGACAGTGGAGAAAAAACTGAGAAAAACCGTCGACAAGGCCGTTAACAAAACCCTCTTTCCCACTAGCAGTGAAGGAGGCTGGCTTGGGAAAGAGGCACGTACAAACAAGTTTTCTGGAGATATCAGTCGTTCTATCGGTTGATACGGCAATCAACCTAGCTGATTTCACACGTTATGCCAGCCACGCACCACATCCCAAGGTGGGCGGTCGTAGCGGGGCCAGGCGGCGATAGCGCATAGTACATGCCCTGGGGCCTTATTACTGCGCCGTTTCGGGTTTTGAGTGTGGGAATCATCTCTACGGGTGCGTAACCAAGTACAGGCATGACCGAAAGGGTTGGGATTTGGTTACTCAATTTCCCGATCTTTGGCCCGTTTAGGTCGATGACGTCAGGAAGAAATCCCATCGTTTCAACCCCAAGTCTGGGCCATTATGCTCCAGAAAACTAAGTGACCATTAGCCATCACATATCCACATTAGGAATACAAAAACATTCTGCTTCCTAAAGTTTATTCTTTTCATCATACTTATGCCTCACCCTGCCTTTCTATGTCCTTTTTGTGAACGCGTGATCCAAGAAAAAAATCGTCATCTACATTATTTTGCTATTTCCTTTCAATTGTCTCTCGCAAGGATACAATTCACCTGCAATTTATTCTTGAATACAAACTCACCTTACTGATCGTGCCTCCATGATTCACATTCGAGTAATATTGCTGTTGAGGACGGAATTCTCCAGCTACATTAACAAGGAAAGGCTTCAAATCTGCTACACGACTCTCCGGGCGCAGTTATGGAGCAGAACCGTGCAAAGGGTAGTGGTCGGGATTTACAGTCAAAACGTTGCAGGATCGGTTCCTTATTGTAATTAATGTTTTGCACTCTTCAAGAATGCAGCTGAATAGGCTACCACGAGCCGTTTCTTTATCGAAAAATTAAGACAGAGAACACGAGAAGAGTCCGATCCTACTTCGTCTTGACTCCACCACTACCGTTGCGCTGTTTTGCTTCATAACTCCATTCAGAGAATCGTTTAGCAGATTTGGAAGGTAGATTTGAGATCAGCGTTCAAAGGCACATCTAGCGGTATACATCTCTTCTTGAATGGCCATGGCGACCTAAAAGCCTTTGTGAAAAACTCATAATAAAAATAAAGAAAACGTCGTCGTCCTGGAAACATAGTGGAGAGATCAGCCAGAAAGTCAGACTAAACTGAACGTTCTTCCCAGGGAATACAAGGTCGTCGCCCTTCAATTTATTTGTGCTGCTGTCGCGTGTTTGTTTTTTTATTACAATCAGGAAGCTCGATCTTAGGCCAACTTCATTCTTAGCATTTTGCTCCGAGCATTCGGCAGCTCTGCATGCCGTTACCAATCAAGACGACTAACCAAGGTGAAAACCACTTTCTTATTATGTATAACCCATTTTTCTGAGGTAACCGTATGCAACGAATGCAGTGTTCCACGAGTATCCATTTACTGAATTCCTCGATGGGCCAAGAGAGCAGGAGCAGAAGGTCGTTCTAGAAATACGTGGAGACGACTATACGAGAATGACCTCAAGATCATGAATTTTTTCTAGCGAAACACACAGAAAACATTTAATGCCAAATAGCCCCAGCGCTAAAAAAGAATGCAATGTTTCTGATCAAGGCCCCGAATTACTCCTATAAATGAAGTTCCTTTGAATAAAAATTGTGATTCTTATTGGGCTTCCCATCAAAAATCGACGTCTACCACAGAAAAAGAGCAATATCTATTTTTCATTACCATTGAAGTCCTCCTGGTCGACATCCCTCCAAAATACCCCCCGAGTATTGTTTACCTACAATAGTTCTGCGCCATCTACGTTTTGCATACTGCTCATACCTCGTACAAGCGATTAGCCACCATACAGTTTGGGGCGTAAATATGGTGACAAAGTAATTGTGAGTTCGAACCAGAAAGAACCCCTCGGGATACCAAGTACAGCAGCGTTAGAGCATATCCTTTCAAACAATTGTTAACATTTCTTATTCAAAATGGCTGCCTATGAACTTGGCAATTTTCTCAAAACGTACCCTACAAAAATTGACCTTTGCCCGCATGACATCCTTCAAAACTTCATCTCATACTTTTTGAAGAGCAGCTGTTAGCGATCCATTCAAACTGTGTTGTTTCGCGCACTTCTTCAGCTTCAATATCGACCACAATAAATAATCCGCTACATTCAAATCGGAGGTTTTGGCTGGCCAATCTTTGTGCAGCCCAAAGTCGGACAAATGGGCTCTGCAGCAGACTTTCACAAAATTCAATCCATGAGCCGGCATACCGCCTTGCTAGTGAATCAAATCGTTATGAGTAGTAAAGGTGACGAGAGCTCTCTCCAAAATGCTATCTTGAATAGCATTTAATTTGATATTTTACTCCCACACGGGCGAAAACCAGCCGGTACATGAAGAAATCGCGGTTACTGAGGTCCATTTCAACGCTAAGCTCGGAAATTGTGATTGATTCTCGCTGTTCCTGCTCCGCCAGTTTCCTTGGGACTCCTAGTAATCACTTCTAATTGTCTCGAACGAAGGCATGATCGTCCATGGAAAGCATAGAAGACATAGAAGACCAGTTTTGCTCCGCCCGCTAACGCGCGCATTACAGGCTTTTGCGAAGCTGCGGGACCTGTGGAACATCAGCCGAGGTACTCCATAAAGCACCTCTTCATTGCATGTGTTAGTCGGATTTTGCACAGATTCCCCAGTCTCATTGAAGTCCATCGTGAATACGCGAGATAGCGTCCACAGCTGAACTGGTATACATATTTCGTGGAGCGTTCATAGTTAGCGATCGACGTGCGATTAGGCGATCTGCTAGTGCACGTGATTAGTTTACAATGAGAATTATGCGTATAATTGGCGATTGGGCGATCCGCCACTTGGGCCTGAGCAACAAATCAAACGTATCCTTCCTCGTCGCCTACTCCTACCCGCTATTCGCGCGTGCGATATCGCGAAGCTCGCTTGAAGCTCCATATCTCCAGAATACCAAACCCCCGCATTCTCCTAAATTAATATATTTAGCGGCGAATAGGGTTTGCTTGCTATTAGTAGTTTGAAAATTGAACATGCTAGTTTTCACTCCACCGGGTTACTCAAAAAACAATGATCGCGAAACTATGAAACCATGGAATTGAATGCACGAGGCAATGGCGATCTAAACTGACCAAAGCTCTGCCACATGTTTCGTGACGTGCTATGAGGCGCGAAGTACCTGGGCGCGACAACGGCCATCTATGATATTCGTGGGCTGCTTTATTTAACAGCTACAACAGATTCATCGACACAACCTATCAGCAAAAAAAAGAATTAAAAATATAATGGACAGAAAAGGAAAAAAAGAAAATGAAAGAGTACGATGGTAATTTAGCTCATATTTTTTTTTCTTTTGCTAGTTGCTTTTTCTTCTGCAAGGTTCCCGTACCTCAAAACCTTTCTCGAAATTCTCTACACTAAAGCTCTACTGTTGCTTCCGCTTATGCTCTCCTTTTAGAGAGGTAATGATAATATGAAGAAAAAGAAGAAGCCCAAAAAGCGCTCGAAGTCTCCTGGTCAAGTCTCAAAAGAAGTGTGTCAAAAGCATGTTCATGATGCGAAACAACGCGGATATAATGTCACTACCAAAAACACTAACATAATGAACGTTGTGCGGAAAGGCTGCGAGTCGATGTATGTGCAGGCAGCTGTGCAGGTACATTTCCCAAAGGTTTCGATGATGGGAAAAAATGAATAGAAGTAGTGAAAACGAGCCTCAGAGAAAGAGCACCAAGAATTTATCACCTCCGAGACTTATTGGGACATATTTCAGGGTGCGAGCAAAATTCCTGCCGTTGCAATGCGCCAGCGAATGAAATACTATAGCCGCGCAAATCGCTTTACTCCGTCCCGACTAGGGGAATGTCCATTCCAACGAAGATACTTGAGGTGAAGATAACACAGTTCCAAAAAACACTGTCAAGAGTGCATCGTCAATCGCCGGGGGATGGGGTGCCGGATATGGCGGTGAGTCAAAAATCGCTTGTAAGTAGCAGCTTTCCCTGGGATGATTTCACTTTTTTCTACGGCTTTGAGAAACAAAGTATTCCAAGAAAACAACAGGGACGGAACGGACTGTTAATCTGAGAGAACTTGACAAAGGAAGATAATTAATATCACCAAAGTTCGAATAATAGGGTGTGACTTTGGGGCTCATAATATGAACCGTAGGAGCACTATGACCCCCCCCCCAATAAAAAAAGCAAAGAGACTCACGCAGTACTGAGAGCATGTAGTGCAACAGTTCATATCGGCCAACGATAATAAAATATTGCCAAGAAAGGAAGCTCCGTAGGAAGTGGAGGCGAAAATGAGAGTACCATTTGTTAAGATGTTTCCCGATATGACCCTAAGAATTGCAATAGGCGCATTGACCACGGAGAATTACAGGGTGGGGCAAAATTACTGGTGCACCTATACGTTTTGAATTTTTTAACACTTCTTGGAGATTTTCCTGTTTCACTCGCTTGTGATATGTTGCCTGGAGGTTGCGTAATTCCTACGTACTCGAATACAAAATGGTCCGTCGTTCTGACCTACGGAGCGCGATCATCAAACTTCACAACGACGGCAAGCAAACAAGAGAAATTGTGAAGATCCTTTCCGTACCTCGAAGGACGGTTCAGAATACAGTACGACGCTATAAAGAACTGAAGACCGAAGAGGACAGGGAAGGAAGAGGACGTCCCACAACAGCTACGAGTCGGAGAAATGTGAGGCTCGTCAGAGAAAGAATTCGAAGGAACGCCAGGAGATCGATGCGCCAGATGGCGAAAGACGTTGGAGTAAGCGCGAGGTCAATGAGGAGGATTGTCAGAAGTAAGCTAAGGAAGTTCCCCTATCGCTTGCAGAAATGCCAACTCCTGACGGACATTATGAAGAAAAGGAGATTGGAGAGATGCAAGAAGTTGCTGCAGCGATTCACGGTGGCACGCGCCCGAGACATCGTTTTCAGTGATGAAAAGATTTTTACTCTGAATCCAGCCTTCAACTCCCAAAATGAGAGGATTATTGCAGGATCACTTGCTGATGCTACCACCAAGGCAAGACTCCAGGAAAGAGCGAAACACCCCCAGTCCATTCTTGTTTGGGGAGGAGTCACCTCTACGGGGAAGACCCCACTTGTTTTCGTTGAAGCTGGTGTAAAAATCAACGCAGAGGTTTACAAAAATATCCTGGAGGAAGTTCTCAAGCCGTGGGCCAACTCCCATTTCGGAGAAGCCTACTGGTGCTTCCAGCAGGATTCTGCAGCAGATCATTTTGAGAAGCATTAACATTTTTTGTATTGTCATGTTTGTAGTAAATAATATTGATAATTAGAATTGATTTGTGAGAATTATTGTCAAAATGCCATTGAAAATTTAGTGCACCAGTAATTTTGCCCCACCCTGTACTAATTAAGCGGCTAGCGTGTGTCTGTTGGTGTGTGTGTGTTTGACCGGAAATTCATAGCTCGAGTCACAGTAACGATAGCGCAGTGGTTCTTACATATGTTATAGGGGGTGGGATGGGGACACAAGTGGTACGTGATAGGAACTGATAACGACTGATAATAGCTGATAAGAGGGGCTAGAAAGCGAGCATCGCCAATTTCGTTTTGTCGTTCATATTGGTACTAGAGCGTCTATACTTACAAGTGTTATGTGGGTGGTCCCGGGGACAATGGTGGTACATGAATGAAAGCGATAGCAATGATAAGAATGGGAAATGGATACCTCAGCTTGAATATTCATGAGCCCCTCCAGTTGTCGCTGAACCAGCCGTGTGATAGCGCGGATATTGGGCGGACAAAAACTGGAACGCATATCAGAAAAGGCTCAGATAAAGGGGTAGTGACGAGGGGGCCTTAAATGTGAACCGTAACCTTTCAGTTTAAACAGAGCATTAGATTGAAATAAAGCGATGCCAACCAACATACTTCTGACGACAGAAATAGCGTTCGGCTAAACTTTCTACCTTCTTTTGACCATCTCGGATTCCGAGAAATTTAGAAAAATCATTTGTCATGCTACTGTTGAGGGGCACTGCTGCACCGGCTATTTTTCCGGCGTGGGAACATAGAGATATTGGTGCGCGGGCCCATGGTGCGTTCCTGCTGGAGAAAAGATAGCGGAGAAGGTTGTTGACCAGATTGATGACGAACGAGCGGAGAAAGTTGTTGATCAGATAGAACACAAAAGCGACTCATCGTCAGATGAGGACAGCACTGAGGAGGAGGAAGACAAGAAAAAGCCCCAAAACAATTAACAATTGTTATCACCCTTATCATTCTTTCGAAACTATCCATCCTTAGGTATTCATCACTTCCGCTTCCTTAATCAATTCGTACGAATTTATGTTAAATATTTCCACGTTACAGTGGTCATGCAGTGAAGAAATCAGAATGATCTGTTAATTTCGAATTCAATTTGTGAAATTTACATTTAAAAAGTGTAATTCGGTCACACCTCATCCACATCTGTTTTTGTATCTCATCTCCTCTACTTTTTTGCATGAAAAAAATTATTATAATTCTATATCCCTACTTAGGAACCATTTTTTCTTAATTGCCTTCTTGTGGACATTCGCTACATCTGCCTAAAAACACGTTTAGCGATGCTTATGAACAAAAAATGTGTACAAATGATGTCTTCTCAAATCATTGCTTTTGTAATATTTTATAAATTACTGTTAAAAAACTTGTGAATTTCGAAAACCATCGTAATCGGTGTATTAAGTGATACAGTGTGTGTAAAGTACATAAGTGTTAAGGCTCTTTACGTTCGTAACGATGTTACCAATTGAACAGTGAGTAGGCTTGTGATGCTTTTAGTGAGCTTCTCTCACGGTCAGCGTATCCGACATCGGCATACTGAAAACACATTGGTAGTTCTCAAATTTCTGAGATCACTTCTACTTAAAGCAACAGTTCAGGAACGGTTTCGCGGGAAAAAACCCACCAATAATGAAGTTGTAGATGAAAACCAGACGATTAATGTATGAAAAACTGGAAAAAAACGTCGGGGAGGGTCTTTAGACAGGTACTCTCCCTCTGCCGCTCAGCAATGGATAAAGACGCACGTTGGACGAGTTGTCTGAACGTGCCCGCTGTAAACGCGCTCCATTTTTCAATCAATTTTCCCTGTGGTCCCAAAACGAGCACGATTGCCGACGCGTCCAATGACGGCCGGCAAGGGGGCGGGATTGGGGAAATCCCCAAGAACACCCATGTTTGAGGGACTTTCCACCCTGTTTTTGAGTTTCTGAGGTAAGTTCGTTTATTATTTCCACTGCATATGTTCTTCACTAGGGCTCGTGTATCCCCTCAGTATTTATGCTTGGTTGGCATTTGAAATTTTCGACCCTCCTGAAACTGTGCTGTTTAAAGCACACTAGGACCGATTAGTGTGGTTCTCTGCCACATAAGTACGAATTTATTGCCTGCGAAGTTGGCCGGCTGGCTAAAGCAAAAGAAACAAAAAAGCCGTGAAAACCATAGGTCACCGACCTCTAATCGTTGTGCAACGGCATATGCAGCAGACTATTACGCTGCGAGAGGAGATACCGAAGGAGGAGCGCAACAGGCGAGAGGGCAGCAATAGCCTGCGGAAAAGAAAGCAGCTGACTGCCAGCGTTACTCAGAGGCTGCCTTGGCGGTGGTCTGTGCAGGGGGATTACATCTTGTAACTGCCCGCTGGGGCCTTTCCTAAAGACGCGAAACAACGCCTCACAACGGTTTCTGCCTGTAATTTGTGCATTTGAAACACACATTCCACGATCTATCCAGGAGTGAAGACCACATGAGCAGAAAAGATATGTCAGCTACCTTAGAAACGCAAAAGGAAATGGTTACAAGGGCAGCGATTGCATAAGAGAAGCGCATCGATTCAGCGTATGCAACCACATTGATTCAGATACTTTTGGCTGCCACGGAAGCGAGATGTAGCGCTTTCACGACGAAAGGTGCGCAGTTGCTGAGCAGGACTTCGAGAAGCACTCCGCCCCCAAAAACGATCCGCCCACTAGTTGCTTGTGAATTTGGACGAGCTGCGCTGCCAGCACTTCGCACAACCAACTCGATCGGAGCATGGTTTGGCATCCGCCACCAAACCGACCAGGAACTCGTCATACGTCCGCTTATTGAGCTGTTTCCCTTTTCAGGACGAGAGCCACCGCAGAGAAGGTCTTTGCTTTCTTACGATCTTCTCTGCCTTTTCGCCACTGGCGTACCATTGAGCACCACCACGTCTCCTCTAAACCTTCTCAGACCTATCATAATCGCTGCCTTTAAGCGTTGATCAGGTTACGATGCAGGCGATCGAGGGATTGAGGATGTATGCGAAGATAAACATAAAAGCATTTGCCGTTGATCAATCCCTTTTTGGGATGCGGCACGCATTCTACTTCCATTTGTACATTCGTAGTGGCGTTTGAATGCGATGTGGCCTATACAATGACTTGCGGGGGCCAGCCGATGTACAAGTCAGTGTTTTTATCCTCCCAGACAAGTCTGGTACCAATTAACCGACCCCGGAGGGATGGAAGGCTTGGTTGGCCCGGGCGACTCACGACCCAGGATTTGATCCCCGGACCGCTCGCGTGGTAAGCGTGCCACTTGCCACTACACCACTTCCGCCCATTATGCGATCAGACAGGGAAAAAGGGATACGCATCGATTATGCGAATGGGCGAGTAAGCAAGTAGGCAGGACGAATAGGCGATTGGGCGACTGCTAAATCGCTTATTCGAGCGAACAAGTCAATACGCAATATCACTGGCCTAATCGCCTAATGTTCTAATCGATCTGATTTTTTCCTTCTAGCCTAATCGCTTGGTCTCCCGATCGACCAATTGCCTGACAGCATGTGCAACCGTTGAAAGCATCTTGCACTCAGATTGATGAGCTGAGATTGCGACCTTCTCATTGATCGCTTGCTTCTCCAGATACGGAAGGTACGCAGCTCAATACAGCAGAATCCATCAGTGTGCGGAACTAGTACCCACTATTATAAGCAGCGCATGGTCCCGGATCAAAGGCGAAGCATCAGAAAAGGCAGCCCAGAGTCAAGGTAGTAAGTGGTGCTGGAATCCAGAAAAAAAAACATGAGAAACGGCTAGAACCCATGAAATGGCGCTCATTCTCTGCCCTTTGATTTCCGCATTGATGCGACTCTCATCGGTGCTGCCCTCTTCAATGCTAACGCTCTCTCTCTCTGCTAAATGGCTAGAGTCAGATGGCGAGAGGGTGGGTGTGCAGCGGCGCTTGAATGGCTATGCTAGGCCGCAGGGGCATACCCCTTCGTTGCAAAACGCGCTTTTACTGCACCCTTAAAGTCCGCCTGCCTGTCGACTAGAATATTTCCCGTTCCTCAACCTCCAACCTTATCGTGGGATCCTTCTTTGATTCTCGCCCAGGCCAGTGGAGCTTTCCATCTCTCCGTGATCACTTGACTGCTACCGGATTCTCCAGGCGAAAGAAGCACCGACTTGTACATCGGATGTTCCCGCAATACATTGTATGGTATATTTCGCATTCAGCGGTCGCTACTATTTTAAAGGAAGTCGAATCCGTGGGGCATATCAAAATGAGGTTATTCAACGAAGAATGCTTCATGTTATCGTTTAATGTCCAGTTGTCACAACCGGAGACAACAATTTAGTGCTAAAAGAAAGTTTGAACCAGAAGGCTCGCAGGTAGTCGGTCGTGATTATCACTCCTTAGCCAACGTCAGACGAATGAGTCACTGATAAAAAAGCAGGGAAAAAAGATAGCCTTTCTAGTCGATTGCTGCTATCAGCAAGCATAAAAGGCGTGTGGTGTTTTTTGCTCGTCTTCACTGTTTTCTTTCTGATTCGTCAATCTCAGCTCTTTCGTAATTACCGTCCGCATTTTTACATTACTCTCATTAATACTTTCCATATTTCTTTATCACGGGTATAATACTAACTTACTAATAAATCAATAGATTATCATATAAATGCTTTCCTCAATGTTTCACTGCAATCAACTTGGTCCAAAAATGACACCATTCACAAATTGACGACACCTTGATTACAAATATTTTTGCAATGCTAACCCTTAATTTTTTCTCTCAGAACACAAAAATACAGTCCTTCACGGAGTGGACTACATTGATCTTATGGAAGTGTACCGAAGATCTTGCATAATGCTCACGAAAAGTCAAACATGTCGGTAAAGCCTAAAGGCAAAGAGGCGACCAAACCAATCTCTTCCACCACCTCTGGGCGTTGGTTACGAAGGATGACACTACGGCCGCGAAACAGCGCGGTAGAGCTTGGGGAAGTATTGTTAGCTATCGCCGCCTGGCGTTAGCTATGACCGCCCACCGCGGGAGGTGGTGCGTGGCTGGCATAGGGCGTGAAATCAGCTGGGTTGATTGCCGTATCAACTGCTGGCACGGAGCCAGCAATGGCTGGCAATCCCGAAAACTCGTTCGGACAAGCCTTCCTGCTATGAACGCCCTCTTTGCGCTATTGAAGAGTGGGTTCTATTTTCGGCCTTGTCGACGGTTTCTTTTCGTTTTTTCTTCACTGTCGTTCTACTTCGCATATGATTGAGGCGCTATGCCCCAAATCGAGTCCAACCTTTGTATTCAAAAGTTGCTTCTAAAAGTAACACTGCCTTCTAGAAAAGATTTCCAATGGAGGAGGACTCCGATAAAATACCAGCAGCAGAAGCAGAAGAAGGTGTGGTCAGAAACAGCAATGAGGCGACCGAGTACGAATTTGCACATTTCGTTGTCAGGACTACTATGGTGAACACTATGAAATGCATGAAGTGGGTGAGTTTTCTGGCAACGGGTGAATGCAAAAGGCTAGCGGGTAAGATTTCAAGCAGTTGCCATGATTCCATCTCTCAAGTATCCGCCATGCATTAGAATT
>MU891710.1:0-15889 GCA_036418205.1 Ostertagia ostertagi
CCTTCGCCAGGTCGCTGCGACCGCTGCCATTTTTGTCAATCGCGCCATGGCGGGTTTGTGCTCTCGCGTAGGACATGGTCTCTTACGTTTTCCCTCTCCTCGCAGCGCTGTGTCTCTCCGTCATACACGGCCGACCTCCTAGGGGAAATTTCAGTGTTTTCTATGGTGCTTTTTGCTTTTTCTCCTCACTAACGTTCCTCATTGCACTGCTTGTCTAGTTTTCCAAACGGCACACCTTCTATCCCGCCCGGTGAGGTCTCGGATCAGTTCTTAAAGAGGTTTTTTGTGCTGCGAACCGACTTTAATGATCTCTCACTTTAGGGATCGTCTCCGACGAAGCCCGACTCCCCATCTACTCAGGCAAGTGGCAATGTAGTAGTGTTTGAACCGGCCACTCCGCCTCCAGATCTTGAAGAGCCAGCGGAAATTTCTGCTCCAGAGGAACTGAATCAGGCATTCATTATAATGAGTGAGGAACCGGATCCGCGGTTGGAGCCATAAAATGCAGTATCTAGTGTTTATCGATTTTTGAGAAGACGAGTTCCGCTTCAGTATTTTCTAGAAAAGATTGATATGCTCTTTTTATTTTCTTCACATATTTGAAAACGTTTTCCTCCGCATTCATGTATCTCGTGCGGGACGGATCTCTTACTGTGATATGATATAATACTAGTTATAATTATTCTAATCAGAATTGTCGCTTTAGACTTTATTAAACTTGCCTTCTTGCTTTTAGCCAACGTTTTTCTTGATTTGACCAAAAATTTGGGAATTGCATACTAGCTGAGTTTCTCTTCAGAATACTTTGTTATGGAGAAAATCTGCGCTGTTTTGAAGGGTGTATTATTTCGGGGATTTGATTGCCCAAATAATGTTACTTGACTTCGAACTGTAGTATTACACAACGTCATTTATGGGTCATAAATAGCGTTATTTATACTTCTGAAGAAAAATGAGTAGATTTAAGCTCGAACATCCACTATAGTTTGGACGTGAGTTTGTGATAGGTTAAAGCTCTAACAAACGCCGAAGAAGTCTTGATTTGACTTTGTATTCTTGTTAAAGGCAGTGTTTGTCTCCGGGTGGTTTGGGCGGGATTGTCGAGACCATCACAAAGGCATGGGTGGTCTCAACAGTCCCGCCCATCTCCCCGAAGCGTCCCTGCCTTTGAGAAATTCAATGCGAATTGTAATAGTGCATATTGTTAACTCACGGTAATAGCGGTTTCATAGCGGTTTGAATTGCTTTATAGTCACTTTTGAATTACTTGTACGTATTGTTTTACTTTGTCAAGTAGATGTGTAGATAATATACTTGCACAGTGTCCTTGTTATCGTTCTCATTGGCCTTTAGTATGAAATGAATCGCCTGGTACTGGTTTTGTATTGCCCAAGGACATTATGCCAATGCATTGTGTATGTACTGGTTCGGTGACCTGTGTGATAAGCCCACGTATTCTATTCGTTTATCTCTGTGCAACGAAATGCCAACGAAATTGTGATTTTCGCTCTTTTCAACGAAATATTCATGTGCTAATAAACGTATCTGTCAAGTGTTGGCCATTGAAAAAATCGAAGAGATTCGTATAACTTCGTATCATTATATACATCCAGTTTAACTTGCTCTGTCAAGGCGGAGGAAAGCGTTGAGGCTAAAAGTGTCGCTCACTGTACATTTAGTTGTGGTCACGGGGGCCAAGAAGTCTTGCTGGTGGGTGTCCGGGGTTTGAATTTCCCGGGAAACATCGTGGTTCGTGCTCACGCGCGAAAAATCAACTGGACTCGAAGACCCATCGTTCACTGATACGACGAAAGAGCAAAAATAGCATGTGTTCTGATAGAAACTCGAAAAACCGGAAAGGCTGTTATGCGTTTAAATTTCCCGCCGTACATCTGTCACAAATGCTGGCGGCGGGAAGATTACACTTGGGCTCTCGGAATGCCTACGCTAGGAGCTCTTTTAACCTGACGTTATTGGACTGACATCTCACACTTCTACTGTATCCTATTCTATCGAGGGCGGGGACGTATTAGCAAGTCATTGCATAACGAATGCTGGAGTGTTCAAGGTCATAGTGCACATCTATCTTACAATTAGAAGTCCATATCCGTCTTCGTACCTCAAGCCGTTACCGCTCGTTTATATTTCCTCTCCACTCTGAAGTTCTCTCGAATATTGTAAGAATATTGTAACCTTCACTTGCCGAAAAAATTTGATCTACCAAAGAAAATTACTGAATAAGGTTTTTTTTCATCTGACTTTCGTCTATGAAGTATGAACTATTGATGAGTTCATGTAAACGGGTTCATTCGGACCGTTTAAATGACTTCCTCTGTAGATTAGATAATAGTCAAATGAGCTCTCCTGGTATTTTGAACATATTTTTTTCTGAAGGCGAAGTTTACGATGAAAAGATAGCCCATTAGAAATCAAGGCAGAGGTGGTCAGTGATGCAGGGTTGAGGAAGAAACCAAGAGAGCAACATAGATCCCGAGAAACGGGACTCCTTTTGTACATTAATTTGTGCGTTAGGCGTGTCTCATTAACCTCATCAACGCTCTAGACGACCAGAGCCAGACGGCGAGGCTCTAGGCGGGCGGCGGCAACAGGAGCGCGGGGCAGCCATGCTGGATCGCCAGGGGCACATCCTTCGCTGCGAATTTCGTTTTGCTCCCCACCCTTATGGTATCCGCCTGTCTCCCCAATAGGTACGTTTCCTCTTACTCGACCCCCCTTCCCCTATCTTATCGTGGAATTCTCCTTTAACACATTCACGCCGATGGCCGCCCATATGGGCTGCCAGCAGCATGCGCTTCTGGGACGATGGCAGCCCATATGGGCGGCCATCAGTGTGAATGTGTTAAAGGTGCACCCCTGAGCCAAACCAGTGTAGTCGTTTCGCTCGAATGAAACTGGAGGTGCGAACTTGACGTATATTGAAAAAAAGAAACTCCGAAAACCTTGGAAATACACGCCCCTTATCTTAAGGTGTTGAGAATTTTAAGAGAGATCGTGGTAAGGGATATCGAACGCCGTGGAGTAAAAGAATCTGATGGGAGCATGAATATATGTCAGAGCGAATTGGCCCATGACGTCAATTGTTTGGCGGGTCCCCGGCCGCTGGAACCTCACATGAAGCCTGACGGCTTTTGGGTAGTTTTCTGTCGCGTCGGTGCGATCCGCATGTTCGTCGATTCCTCTACCTCCTCGCGCTAAGCTACACTCCAGCGAGTTTTACGGGATTTATGGTGTCCGGCACTAAGCTTTTCCTCGAGAAAAATGCAGGGGTATGCAAAAGGAAAGCACAACGTCCTGGATGACTCAGGTTAAGGCCGACGTCATACTTTGCGAATCGAGCGAATCGCTAGCGAATCGCTCGAGTCGAGCGAATCGCTAGCGAATCGCTCGAATCGCTAGCGAATCGAGCGAATCGCTAGCGAATCGCTCGAGTCGAGCGAATCGCTAGCGAATCGAACGATGCACCAGCGATTCGAACTAGGTACCAGCGAATCGAACTAGGTACCAGCGAATCTTGCATAAAGCTTGAAACTAGGGTGTTAGGCACAGCAAAATTTCGGCAATGCTATGCAGTTTTGAGGGGGTTATTGGATCAGAAGATTCGATATTGCTATCTCACGAAGAGCAGCAGTATCGCCTTAAAACTTATCCAATACGAGTCATAGCGGTTATCATTACGAATATAACTTCATTTTTGGAGTCGTTACCATCACAATTCGATGGAAAAAGCTGTTTCGCGAATCCGCAGCGGCGTCACGTCACGTGGTGGCTTTTTACTACTTGCTCCTTCTCCCGCTAGGGTCGTAATAATGTAGTATTGTAAAGGACTACACATGAACTGGTCTAATGGTCTGTCTAAATTTTGATAAAAAGCGCTTTTTCAACCATGACTAATAATAAGATCGTGTATAGGGGTTATAGCCGCCTTCGGGGTTCTACAGAAGTTGGTCGGGTCTGTAGATAGTTGCATGTGTGCTCAAGAACTGGATGATGAAGGAAAATGAATAGTACTTTGGGCTCGTTCTTGGCTGCCTGCCCAATCTGTTAGGGAAGACTTCGTGTAGGGTATCAACAAGAGCTGAAATAGATGAATCATTAGAGCTTAGCCTTAGTAATGCAAACTATTTAGATGTTAGCGAGTGATTTGTAAAAATTCGTATTGTTTGAGGTTGTCCGCTTTACAGCAGTGTTCTTAGCTTGTACTTTTGTTATGAGAAATGTAATTTGATCTAAAAGTGTTTCTGCTGATAATTCATTTACAATATTGAAGTGTGATTCTACAGCTCAGATGAGTACGAAAAGAGGATCCTTGTAAGTTTTGCTCTGGAACTACAAACTCTAGTCGGTTATCACCTGCATGGACTTGGTAGTACAGTCGATATCCGGAAGTTGGGGCAGACGTGTCACCGGAAGTGACGTGCACTTGATAGAAGTTGCGTGGATAAGCTGTTGCCAGCATGCTTTGCTGATACCCAGCGATACCCACGTTGGAACAGCTTATCCACATAGCTTCTATCAAGTGCACGTCACTTCCGGTGACACGCCTACCCCCACTCTCAGATATCGGGTATAATAGTGTAGTATACGATAGATCCTCTAGACCCATACTCGCTAACGGATTAATGTGATCATGTATTTGTCTTACTAACAGAATGCGATCAAGACTGACTACTGCCGATCTCTCCAAGTATATGACCAGCCTTCATTAAAATTGTTGGCATTTTCGGACAGGATCCATTTTAGAATTATTATTTTCTGTGAAGGACAGCGCACAGTATTAGTATTGATGAAATAACATGATGCGTGAGGCCTTGTTGAGAACATAGAAAGACCCCAAGAAAAAAAAAGGTCGGTAAGACGCTGTAAAGGACTAGGATATGTGCCAACACGTCAGCCTTTTCGTCTGATCCACCCAATCGCTAGCCCAGCAGGTGTCTTGGTTTGCATTGGTGCATATGGCCGTCAAGTTTCTATTTTTTGGCGCAGATACTTGACGGCAAACATTTCCGAGATGCCCCTCATCATATGAAAAAGTCCTTATCAGTGAGCTTTCCTGTATCCTCTATCAATTAAGATCAATCAAAGACGCCGATGTACAAAGATTACTGCCGCGGCACTGTAGTCCATTTGAATTTGAATGAAGCCCAACGGTGTTAGATATTGACTGACATGATCGAATAATTTAATTACTCCTTGTATAAACCAGTCAACGAGTACCTATAGTGGACGAAATAGGGGAGTAAAACGCGAAATTCGGAGGTTGTGTGGCCTCACCAAAGGCTCTTTGTCCGGCGGCAACCACACACTCACTCAAAACCTAGCCTAACACCCTAGTTTCAAGCTTTATGCAAGATTCGCTGGTACCTAGTTCGATTCGCTGGTACCTAGTTCGAATCGCTGGTGCATCGTTCGATTCGCTAGCGATTCGCTCGACTCGAGCGATTCGCTAGCGATTCGCTCGATTCGCTAGCGATTCGAGCGATTCGCTAGCGATTCGCTCGACTCGAGCGATTCGCTAGCGATTCGCTCGATTCGCAAAGTATGACGTCGGCCTAAGGTTGATGCGCTAGGGATCCAACCATAAGATGCAGCACTAGTACCCCCCCCAGGAGGCCCATCGCGCGGCAAGAAGGCCGAGTCGGCGGACGAGTCGCGGCGCGTGATGTGCGATGAAGGACGTGCAATGGGACATTCTATTTAACTTGACGCGATTTCCCTAATACGCGCGCGACTCGTCCGCTGACTCGGCCTTCTTGCCGCGCGACGGGCCTGGGGGTACCCTGCAGCACTGGCCCCGCCCAACTCCATTGAGCCCGCCCACAAATGAGTGCTATTTCGCTTTGCTGCTACTGAAGAGAGGGTTTCATTTTCGACCTTGTAGGCAGTTTCTTCACGTTTTCCCATAGATAACGTTACACTTCACATCTCCGCTGTCACTTTACTGTCACAAATGCACATCAACTCGATCCCGCCCTTTGCTTTTAAAAATTGTAAAGTCGTAACATGCAGATGAACAAAATGGCTATTAAAGGTTTTTATTAGGTTTCTTTAAATGATGAATAGTAGAAATTGTGTATTGTGTGTTTGATATCAGCTTATTTAGGACACTAATTGTGTTTCAAACTGATTTCACACTCCAACTCGCTCCATTGTTCTTTAGTTAATTTTACTGGATCGATATATACATTAAAAAGGATTCAGAGCGATTTGAAGTGTGAAAGTATCTTCAGGGTTTTGGATTTGGAGTATAGAAGTACGGATCCTGTTCCAATATTTTTTGGGATTTTGGTTTGGTATGTTTCGGATCGTGATGCTGCTGATGATGATGATGGTGATGATGCTTCCGCTGCTGTTGTTGTTGCTGCTGTTTCTGAGCAGTGGTACTTTTGGGCACCTGAACCGCTGCAGAATGAGGATCTTGATGTTTCTGTTGAACTTTAGCTCCTGGAACAGCAAAAAACGCTTTCTCGTTGTAGATGTAGCCAGAATCTTTGGGCGACTTCTGTTTTCCTTTTTTCTTAGCATGAGTATGATGAAGGGTAGTGTCTGTTGATGGCCGAGCAGTCTTTGTTTGTGTTTTCTGCGCTTGTTGCTCCGCTGATTGCTGCTCTGGTAGCTGCTGCGCTGGCCATATCTCTTGTGGCTTATTTTTTTGAAATGAAGCTGGTGTCCGATCCACTGGTTTTTCCCAGTCACTAGCACATTCGTCGACGGTCTCATTGTCGTTTGGTGGGCGATAGTCTGAAAACAGGTAGGATCTAAGAATTGGTGTCATTCGCAAGAATAGGCAATTCAGCGTTTTGCAGTGGTGTCTAGGAACTCTCACACATGTACTCTTCAGTATCTCTGCTTTTACACTTCCTTAAAATTACAAGGCCTTAGTCCTAATACTACACAGGGCGTGTGCCTTTGGTTGACAGGAGCCGTGTATGCGATTCTGAGGCGATGTCGCAAGATACGGGGGCTTTGTGGTGGCATTGCATCTCAAACGCCACTACTCTGCGATTGCACTCGCGTTTGGTAAGGTGCGTCTCCAGCTTCTTCAGCAATGGCGCTTAGGCAGCGTTCAGAATTAGCGATCGCATATGCGATTAGGCGTCAAGCGATCAGATTATAAGGAAAAGGATATGTATCAATTGGACGAGTAGGCGATTAGGCGATTGCTCGGTAGGTGGAACTCAATTGATACGAGTGCAGTCCTACTCATCTGAGGCCGCGTTCATAGTTTCCTTTTAGTTGTTTTTTTAGTTGGCAGATTAGAATAGAAGGCGCTCATGTCCGGGGGGGGGGGGGGACATCTGAACGAACAGGGCCGATTGAAGGTGGCACTAGGACTAAGCCCAAGAGGGGGAGAAACGGCATGGAGCACACATATTGCTTGCATACTCCCACAGAATCCCTTCCCCTGCCTGAGGCTTATTGTTAGTCCCAAGCCCAGTAATTGACTCACTCACTTAGATGTCTCCCCCAAGGACAAGAGCGCCGGATAGAATATTGAGATGGTAGTGGAGTAGGACATTTCGCTGTAGGAGATGATAGGTTTTGATTATAATCGCTGGGGGAGCTTGTAGATTAGGCGTATTCAGGCGAATCGATCAGTCTTGTCAGCGTACTATTGTAGGTTGTAGGGAAAGTCCTTGCGGTTTTCAAAAAATCTTATTTTTAACCTGCTAAACGCCTGCCAGCAACTTGGCTCGTGCATATATAAGGAGAACATATATGTGCAAGTTCAGTATAATTATTAGCTATTACCTGTAGCTTATCACGTTTCTGCAATATGCAACTTTCACAACAGTACTTTCATGACCTTTTACTATACGGGTTGATATTTGGCGAATCAGCAGCCTAATCCAGACGTCGCATTGATGCTGCGTGTGGAGAACGTAGGGTATCCGAATGCACTGCACAAGGTTGGTCTGAACGCTTCC
This sequence comes from Ostertagia ostertagi, assembly GCA_036418205.1. Lineage (NCBI taxonomy): Eukaryota > Metazoa > Nematoda > Chromadorea > Rhabditida > Trichostrongylidae > Ostertagia > Ostertagia ostertagi. The sequence continues at coordinate 7,947 of MU891710.1, forward strand.
GCGAGGGAGACTCCAAGCTTGAAAGTTCCACTTGATCGGGACGTGAACTCGAAGTCGACAATGATCGTTTGCGTAAGCTGGTGTGGGCAGACCCAAGGCAAACTGCGCGTGAAATTGCATAAGTCTCAGGTGTATCCTTTAGCATCACTGCCGGTCACCTGCATCAGTTGGGAAAGGTGCACAACCTGGGACCCCGCAGCTTGACACGTGCGATTGTCCGCAACGTGCCGAGGTGACTAATGAATGGCTCTCGTCACGGTGGCAGCGCGAATGTTGGCTGGACAGTCGTCGTCAACACGCGAAGTGCTGGTCTGTAGGGTCAACATTAGAGGCCCGCGACGCTTGGTATGACAAACCAAGAGTGATCAAGCCTGAGCCACTCTTCTGAAGGTAATGATCTGTTTCTAGTGAGAAGATTAAGGCATTATCCATTACGAGCTACTGCCGCGCTGCGCTACTCTCGCGGTGGACTTGTGCTATTAGGAGCTGGATAGAATGGCCACCAAGATCGCAGAGAAGCATCGAAATTGCGGCACGATCTGATTCCTGCACGACAGCGTTCGTCCACGCACTACAACAGTGACCCGACAGAAGCAACTCGACCCACGATGGGAAGTGGGAAGCCACTCACCGTACAGCCAGGACTGGTACAACAGACTACCACCTTTTTCTTTCGCTTTCGAATGCTATACAAGAGAAAACGTTCGAAGATGAAGATGACATAGATCGCTGGTTGCGTAACTTTTTCGAGTCGAACTCAGGGCAGTTAATTGCTAACCGAAAAGTGGCAAAGAGTGATAGTGTGTGATGGTGATTGCCTTGCTTCCTCATGTGTTTTGTTTCTTTCAAAAAGTCAGTAAAACAATAACTGTCGAATACTTTCCCTACAACCTATATACTTCGTAATCTCTTCATTATATGAACCACAACCACGGTGTGTCGGTGTTTGTTTGTATGTATGTATGTGTGTCCGTCCGCAAAATGAAGTGAGTGATAAGGAAGCTCATGGAATAAACAAACCGCTAACAAATCGGGTAGCTTACAGGATTGAGATATCAATGTTTTGCAATGGCATATTGTGATAACACTCCAACGGCTATATAAACACCTACTTAGCACACTTCCGGTCATTCCACAAGGTGCTGCAGTGGCAGCTGGAGAGCAGTGGAGGGAGGAGGGGAGGATAAGGAGAGGAGGAGGAACGCAAAGCTTACGCAGGGAAGGGAGGTTCCGGCGGTTGCCGGGGGACACTACTATAGTAATCTCCCAATACATATCTTTTTCATCTTCGTGTACTATCTTAATCTCCGCTGTTGCGAACTAGGAACTCAGCCTAATCGCCTAGTCGCCTGGTCGTGTAACCGCACAAGTAGCGTTCAGAGTTAGCATGCGATCAGGCGATGCTTCAATAAGGAAGTGTACGTATTGATTAGACGGTTAGGCTAGTACGTGATAAGAAAGGGATGCGTATCGATTCTGTTTGCTCCGCCCATTAAGCGGTCGCTTGGTTGCCTAATCGATACTCGCCCAATCGCCTTATCGCGTGTACGGTTGCCAACCTCGAAGGCTGCCATATGCCATCGCGAACTATAAACGCTCAGCAGTTTCCTAGAGCGTTCCAAGCACTCTCCTAAACGAGAGAATACTTACAAAAAAACTCGTCATTTGTCCTCCTCGTTGAGATATCATATAGGGCTCGTTCGGAATCGAGGCTGCTTTGCAGTTCAGATCACTCTACTGGTATACACATCTTGAAGTGGCATCGATTTGGCCCACGTAGAACCGTGTTCATTTCTCGCGTGTTACACTTATGAGGCGGTCAAATTTGTGAGGGTAGCCATAGCCTTATTTTTGGAATGACTGTGATCAACAGCAAACGGACGCAGCTCACTTACCCTGCCCTCTCTTTTCCTCCACCCAAGGCTTCGTCTTTTTTGACGAGGACATATTTTACGCGGCTTCAAATTGCCCCCGTGCCCTGCGATAGCGCCAATTCAATTGCCCCGTGCCTTGCGATAGCGCCAAAGTTTTTGCAGGAGAAGGAAGCTCAGAGCGAGTAAACCATTTTGCTTGTGAAAGGAGGGGACCGAACCAGCACAAAATGAGAGTGTGTGTCGTGTAGTTCGAGCGTCTTCACGAAGCTCCTCCCTCTCAAATAACTACACTTGAGGCTCACTAACTTTTCTTTTTTCTCCTGTCACCACAGGCCGAATTTCTGGAACTGCTCGTGCTTTCCGATTCTTCTGTGCTTTCTTCACTATCGATCTGACTCCGCTTCATCGGAAACTAGAATATAGTAATTTTTGGTGGGTGTATACAGTGCTTCCCTCAGGTTGTTACAGCACTATTCAAAATTTCACCCTGAGGGATGGGCGATGATTGGCATGAAAGCACCAAATAGTCTTTACCATTTGAAATGTATTACATTGGGCGCTGTCGACATCTTTATCTGAAATAGATGCACTTGAGATTATTGAGACATGATATAACCCAAATAGGCTCATGTCATCAACAGCAAGGGACGGTGCCTGAGAGGAATTGAAGTAAGTGAGCCCCTTATAGAATTTGGGACTAAGCCTCAGGGAGAGGGAGGGATCTGATGGGAGAATGTGAGCAGCCTTTCCTCTTCCAGGCGTTTCTCCCCTTCCCTGCGACTTGGGGTCACCAAGCCAGCAGCGGTTTTGGATACTCTGTTTTGAATGTTCCCCCTGAGGACATGGGGCCACCCAAATATCGTAATGCTCACCGCTATTGTTCTTAATATTTAAACAACCGAGTACAGAGAACATGAAGGCGGCTGGCATAATGGCTACTTTGAGAAGCACACCTTCGACGAGTGACATTCAACCTCTCTGGACATAGAAGATGAGAAATGAGAAATACTGATGGTGGAATTCTTCATTTCATCTTTGATGTCTACTATCGTTCCCTGATAAGCTGCCTGACTAAAGCGTCGCTGATTCACAATGACTAAAGCGGTGTTCAGAGCTGGCGATCGTATATGCGATTAGGCGATTAGGCGACTAGTCTACAAGAAGAAGGATATGTATCAATTAAGCGATTGTACGACTTGCGAGTTGGAGATTGCCAGTGGGAGGGTAAGCAGATCAATACTCGTCCCATTCTTAACGCCTTTCTGCCGCAAGTCACTCACCTCGCCTAATATCGCTTAATCTATACGACATACTTTTTCCCGATTCATGGCCTAGTCGCTCACTCGCATGGACGATTTCGGCCACTCGTGAACCCCTGATCTGGTACGGGTCTGTAACAATGGCTTATAATAGCCGAATTCCTTGACAGGCGAAGAATTTATGGAAACGTTAAAACGCGTTTCATACGCTTCATTTAATATATATAAGAATAGATGACTTAGCGTTCTGGAGAGAGGGAAGCAGCGGGGTGCGGCCACTCTGCCATCTGAGCCTTTTTTGGCCTCTCCCACGTTTTTCACAATTTGAGGCGTCGCCGTGGCGAGCGCGGATGAGTCCGTAGCAGAGTCAACCCTGCGTTGCGCAGTTTCAACGGCCACGTTGCGCAGTTTCGCCCGATTAGACACGTTCTCTCGCGCGAACATTCACACTCGCATGCTCGAGCCGTCTGTGTCTCCGCCCATACAGCGTGCGTTGAGGATCTCTCAACGTGCCGTTGCGAACTGCGCAACGCAGGTTCGGGTCTGCTTTCAAAATAACTGCAAGCACTTGCTTCGGGGTCAGGTGAAAATCGTGTCGAGTACGTGGTCGCAGAAGTACGACCCCCCCCCCCGAAATCGAGATCCTGGCACGACCCCCTAAAACAGAGCAAATTAATTCAATTAATTAATCAAAAAAATCCTGCAAAATAATGTTATGGACGCCTCATCTTGTCATCTATGCACTGTCTTTCATCGCTGCACACTTTTGTGTATTTACTCGACTCGAGGAAAGAGGCATTAACTTTGTGTGACCTCAAAGTCAGGTTCGTTCAGAAATGCACAGAAATCCTGAAGGCACGGGGTTGCGATTCAATCTTAATTCCTGCTTGAGTATATCGAAACAGCCGAGTGTATCAATCAACGGCCGATTCAACGGCAGCTGCGGCGCGATTGTCACTGGGTCAGATTTGCTGAAATCCCGAAAAAAAAACCGTCGAAATCTACACCCTCGATGAAAAGGTTGCATTCCTCCATTTCATAACCTTTGAAGCAGTTTGAGGTAGGGTTAGATAGAGCTGGATTTCGCGTTTCCAAGAAGTATTGAAATTGCTCTGAAAGCCTTCCATGCAGAAAGATAGGGTCTCTCAAATTTCGTCGAGTAAACGTCGAGGACGCTGAAATTTTCATGCTAGTTTTTGCCACTTCAAAAGCAATATCTCTCTAATGTCGTAAGATCCTGAAAAAGGAAGATAGTTTTGGAAAGCGGAAGGTTTGCGCTTTCTGATGGTCTTCTTAGCTTTCTTCTACATTTCCTAGTTGAGAAGATATCTGCGTCGAGTATGTATCGAGGACGGATCCGGCCACCTGAAAATCCGCTCCCTTCTTCACCATTGCAAGTGTAATTGTTGGCAACGCTTGAAATGGGTCTAGAAAACATCCTCCCAACATAAGCAATAGGAAAAGGGGCAATCGTCATCATCGAATTTTGTCTGAGTATAGGCCATGCATCCGACCTCACTCGAAGTTGCAGAATCGATTCGAAGGTGTCATATGATCATGACCAGTTGACAGAAGCTGCATTGTAGTAAACGCATTTCGTAACTCTTACAACCTAAAGAACAACTTCATTTGCCCAGGGCTTTTCCTTCACGGTTGTCGTTTTTGCGACAGGGTCCCTAACAACAGTGTCATTCTCAGCGAGGTATTAAGGGAGAAGGAGCGAGCGATAGGCAGAGGAGGTGCCTTTGCAGCGCGTGCGCACATGTGGCACTCTTCTTTGCGGGGATGCACTTTCATTCTTTGTACTGCCTTCAAATACGCCCTTCTCATGAAGGTGGAGGAATGGAGCGACTGAACCTGCAAAGAAAATTTAATATCATGTTTTTTTCGATATTTTCATTTTCTGCTGCGCTATACCCTATTACCTATCTGCACCACGATACCACTTCTGTTACTGACCCCCAAGAGTACGACCCCCCATGGACCAGCCCAACAGGTACGACCCCCCTGTCGAGGATTTCCTCGACCGATATTCACCCTGGTTCACGGGCACTATCAACTCGGTCGCGCTCGCCGCAGCGGGAGCCGCTTTTTTCATAGGAAGGGATGGGCAGGCTGTAAACGTTGCGATTTGTATTTTGCCCTTCACCTCTTGGCAGACGGAGGGTAGCTTACGAATCCTGGATCCTTACCCTCCAAGCTCAGCTTGTACGAGGAGGTGTCACCTCAGAAAGTCTCCAAATAGGTCAATGGGAGATCCAAGGAGAGACAAATATTGCATGAAATCCCTCCTAAGCTCAGGCTTATACTCAGTGCCATGCGGTTGAGAGAGCACCAGATGAGCAGAATACCGTGCGCCCCGTGTCCCCCTCAACTCACTTAGCACCTCAAAATGCACATATATTGCGCTAGAAAGAATTAGGGCCGAATTTGTAGTCCTGTAATTGAGTAGAGAGAACTGATGTCCCTTTGAAGTGCCTCACGCATTCTACTTGCATTCAAAACGAACTAGGCGGATTTGAATGAAAGTAGAGTGCGTAGTAATAGGCGTATGCTTTCTTTCGCTTTTTATTCTTCGGTTGCATGTTGGGCTTTTTAATCCATCACATTCAATTAATTGCATTTAGGTCAGAGCATTTCCGTAGTATTACATATCTCTAGCTTCGATAGCCCGAATACAGGACATCATTAATGGTGAAAGTTGGATAGGTGAGCAGCCTAGTTAATTCTATCGATTATGTACATGAAAATATTATCGACCTGAACTGTCAATGATGAATTCGATCTAACACTTCTAGTTCATTACCCCACGATTAATATTATTAATTTTTCCCTCTTTACTGTTCATTACAGCTGTACTGTACAACCAATGCTCGCTCAAGCGATTGCCGGTACCCTTGCAGGTTGTGTGGGATGTCAGGCTGGAGTCGAACTGTTACAAAGGTAAGCCAACCACTTTATCTATTTGGTTGGCCGATAAGAAATGTCGCTCACTCTTGTGGAGTTGAATAGTATGTATATTCTAGAGAATAATCCTCGCAAGGGCGGAAGTGGTGTAGTGGCAAGTGGCACGCTTACCACGCGAGCGGTCCGGGGATCAAATCCTGGGTCGTGAGTCGCCCGGGCCAACCAAGCCTTCCATCCCTCCGGGGTCGGTTAATTGGTACCAGACTTGTCTGGGAGGATAAAAACACTGACTTGTACATCGGCTGGCCCCCGCAAGTCATTGTATAGGCCACATCGCATTCAATGGCCATTGCCGCGGGCTGCACAGCTAACTTAATCAAAAGAAGATCATCAACGGCAAAATGCCTTTGTCCTTTTCCTTGATCCTACCCATATGCCTGCAGAATCATATCTAATAGGAATTAGTTACGCTCTGTAGGAATTAGCAAATGTCAGACGACTGGCTTTCACCTTTAAAGTTTTCGTTCGAAGCACGTAGATTGTCAAAAACGTCGCCCTAGTGTCCGTCATACTATGGCACGTCCTGAAATAAGGAACAGCGAGTCAATGATTTTCATCACGCCAGTGCACGCAGGCAGCCGTGAAGCAGGCACAGTCTCAAATCTACTTGATGGCAAGTCCAGCATATGCGTTTCATCATCGCCTCCAAACCGACGAGTGAAATGTACGGCTGAGAGAAGGAGAAGACAGCGTCTATCTCGAATGGTGAACTTAACGAGAGTAACATAGATCCATGTCGACAGTTTCTCTCATAATTATTACAAAACCTGCATGGGGCTTTGATTGCAGCGTCAACAAAAATCAGCGAAATTCGGCGTGCTAGCGAATCGCTGGATCCGCAAAGTCTGAAAACGTTGCACCAGCGAATCGAGCTGTGCACCAGCGGATCGAACTATGTGCCAGCGGATCGAACGATGTACCAGCGGATCGAACGATGTACCAGCGACTCGACACTGTTTGAAAGTGGCGGACCCAACGTTTAAAGGAAGTCCACTCTAAAGGAACACTGTTTGGAAAGTGGCCTCTAACGGAACTGTTTGGAAGTGGCGGGACATCCTAACGTTGGGTCCCGCCACTTTCAAACAGTGGAAACAGTGTTGAGTCGCTGGTACATCGTTCGATCCGCTGGTACACAGCTCGATTCGCTGGTGCAACGCTCATACCTTCGTATTCGCTAGCGAATCGCTGATGCGCAAAGTCTGACATCGGCCATACGTTTGACTTATAAAGCCACTCGGTGCGGAAACTGCATTCCCCATCTCCAGGACCAAGGGAACAAACGGTGCAGGCCGCCACAGGGTGAATATCGGTCGAGGATTCCTCAACGGCACGTCGAGGATTTTCGCCTGATCAGTTACGATCTCCCGCGCGGACATTCACACTCGCCATGCGCGAGCCGTCTGTGCTCTCCGCGCGTACGTTCACTCTCGGCACTACTCTCGCACAGTACAGAGCCATGGTCGAGGAATTCCTCGACCGTTATTCACCCTGGCCGCCAGCAGATGGTGGCCGTCCCATTGCACCAAGAAAAACGGAATTTTTCTCTTCATTTAAGGTATTTGAGATGAGCATATCCCACGATAATATAGTGAAAGGCCGTGGTTGGCAGCAGATGAGCAGAGCAGGCCGACTTTGAAAGCGGACACACTCGGAACAAGTCATGTTTTCGTATGGTGGAACAGTACGGGAATTTTGTAGCTCTAAGTGTTAATTGAGGCTGAGTTGTTACTGTTGAAATTCTACGCACAGCGTGTCGTCTGCACGGAACGAAGCCTGCGTGATCAAGGGGTAATTCTGGCCGATATAAAATTGATGCACGAAAGCACAAAACTCCCATGTCGAG
>MU891715.1:0-11259 GCA_036418205.1 Ostertagia ostertagi
CCCGAATACGAGCCTGTCCTACCCGTGGCAAAGAAGAAGCAGCCAATGAAAAATGGTTCGATCTTTTTGTTGCTTGTGGTATTTCTCTTTCTTGGTTCTTATATACAGTAGCGGTCAAAAGTCTTCGCCGAAATTGTTTTTCGACTGTAACTTTTTTTCCGCTGAATCAAATCAATTCAAATTTTAATATGTTTTAGAGACAGTCCTACTTCACTTAAACGGCATATTTGTTTCGGATTGAGAAAGAATTAAGAATGGAAAAAATCATTTCACTAGAAATTCTCGCGTATGAGCAAATTCCAAGTAAGGTTTCAAATTACTCTAGCAAGCTTACAATTCAACAAAACAATCTTACGCATGATGAATAACACTGGGCAGGTCCAATACTTTGTTAATGATCTTCTGGGTTCGCTGAAATACTAACAAGGCCTAAGTAAGGAATCAGTCATTGAATGCACTGTCTACTAGGGCAGCTTCCTCCACTTCTCTTGAAATTTGACGAGTTTCTCGCCCATATTCCCGGCTCTTATTTCCACCAAAGGTATCCCTACTCTTTCCCATAATGTTTCGATGGCGCTCGGGACATTGGTGTGAATTGTTCCCTTCGTTGAAAGCGCGCCATGCTGGCGAAACCACTCCTTCACAGTGAAGGTGCGATGCTTTTGGTCGCACTAATGCTAGAAGGCGAGCTCAGTCGCGGGCAGTTGTCATACATGTGGATAAGAGCTCCTTCTAGAACCCAACTGTATAGGCTGCCTTCACATGATTGCGAATACTGCGAAGTTAGTCGGCGGTGAACTGGTCGGGGGCGAAATGGGCTTACGCACACCTAAAGTGGGGATCCCCATAGGGCTACAACGTCCTGCGGACCAACGAGAGTAAATTCAAGATGTTTGCCGGCGACTGAAATAGGAATGTGTGCGGTCCTGAGGGAAAACGTTTCGATCCAAGGAATTAACTGCCGTATGTAAAACTTGGCGGAGGCTCGCGTGTGGTAGTCCGTAAAAGAAGTTTTACAACTGCACAGGATTAGAGAAGTGGTGAATGCCGACGTATCAGATAGATTCTAGAAGGAGTTTCGTATCCGCTCGTATGAAACTGTACGTGACTGAGTTCGCCTTCTAGCTATAGAGCGACCAAAAGCATCGCACCTTCACTGTGAAGGATTGGTTTCGACAGCATGGCGCGCTTTCAACGAAGGGAACAATTCACACCATGTCCTGAGCGCCATCGAAACATTATGGGACAGGATAGGGATACCTTTGATAAAAATAAGGAACTAGGAATATGGGCGAGAAACCCATAAAATTTGAAGAGAAATGGAGGAAGTCGCCCTAGTAGACAGAGCATTCAATGACTGATTCCTTACTTAGGCCTTGTTTGAATCAGCGAAACCCAGAAGATCATTAACAAAGTATTGGACCTGCCCAGTGTTATTCATCATGCGTAAGATTGTTTTGTTGAATTGTAAGCTTGCTAGAGTAATTTGAAACTTACTTGGAATTTGCTCATACGCGAGAATTTCTAGTGAAATGATTTTTTCCATTCTTAATTCTTTCTCAATCCGAAACAAATATGCCGTTTAAGTGAAGTAGGACTGTCTCCAAAACATATCAAAATTTGAACTGATTTGATTCAGCAAAAAAAAGTTACAGTCGAAAAAAGTATTCCACCGCGAAGACTTTTGACCGCTACTGTATATCGATTTAGCAGTGTCGAGTGCAGGTGACTCAACCGCACGGTTTACGGAGCAGAATCTCCACGTTCTGATAAACCACTGCAGTTGGTGGTGTGAATGTGTGGTCCGGCGTTAGAGGGTTATCATACCTGTCTCCCTTCGGGGAATTTCCCTCTGGCAAAAACTCGACCCGCTCTTTTTACGCTTGCGTAACCTGTTTTCATAGTAGTTGAATATTTCTGATACATGCTCTATACCTTGCGGTCACCAACTAGTGGATGACCCAGGAGGTCACACTTTCTCACTTGAGCCTTCCCATTTGACCGTGGCTAAATAGGTGCGATTTAGCAGTGTCGAGTGCAGGTGACTCAACCGCACGGTTTACGGAGCAGAATCTCCACGTTCTATAAACCCCGACTGCAGTGTGGGGAATGTTGGTCCGGGTAGAGGGTTATCATCCTGTCTCCCATTCGGAATTTCGCTCTCAAACAACTCCGACCCGCTCTTTTACTTTCTTTGCGTAACCTGTTTTAATAGTAGTTGAATATTTCTGATACATGCTCTATAGCTTGCGGTCACCAACTAGTGGATGACCCAGGAGGTCACACTCTTCTCACTTGAGCCTTCCCATTTGATCGTGGCTAAATAGGTGCGATTTAGCAGTGTCGAGTGCAGGTGACTCAACCGCACGGTTTACGGAGCAGAATCTCCACGTTCTGATAAACCACTGCAGTTGGTGGTGAAATGTTGGTCCGGCGTTAGAGGGTTATCATACCTGTCTCCCTTCGGGGAATTTCCCTCTGGCAAAAACTCGACCCGCTCTTTTTACGCTTGCGTAACCTGTTTTAATAGTAGTTGAATATTTCTGATACATGCTCTATACCTTGCGGTCACCAACTAGTGGATGACCCAGGAGGTCACACTTTCTCACTTGAGCCTTCCCATTTGACCGTGGCTAAATAGGTGCGATTCAGCAGTGTCGAGGCAGGTGACTCAATCCGCGAAGTTATACGAGCAAAATCTCCACTTTCTGATAAACCACTGCAGTTGGTGGTGTGAATGTGTGGTCCGGCGTTAGAGGGTTATCATGACCTGTCTCCCTTCGGGGAATTTCCCTCTGGCAAAAACTCGACCCGCTCTTTTACGCTTGCGTGACCTGTTTTCATAGTAGTTGAATATTTCTGATACATGCTCTATACCTTGCGGTCACCAACTAGTGTGATGACCCAGGAGGTCACACTTTCTCACTTGAGCCTTCCCATTTGACCGTGGCTAAATAGGCGCGATTTAGCAGTGTCGAGTGCAGGTGACTCAACCGCACGGTTTACGGAGCAGATCTCCACGTGCTCATTTAACTAGGTTTAGAAAAGTAGAAACTTATAAAGTAGAGCAATCCATTGATCAGGTCGACATCCAATCCTGGAACTTCACCCGATCTCAAATGTGGACTAGTACCGTCTCCGAAGCTACCGTAGCAACCCCATCACCTTTATCACCTGTCGTCCCGTTGGTCATCGAATTGACGCTATTAACTTCTCTTTTCGCCCCTGTCGCGTGCAAGAGTGGATTCGCCTCACAGAGGCACGACCTTTCAACTCCTTTCGTTCAGAGCTTTCGTGAAGAAGTCTGACCATCGGGCCGGCGGTCGTCCAGGTGTTCGTTTGACGTCCCGAGGGATCCAGTCGGTAACCGCTCTGGTCCAACGGTCATCGCAAAATCGCATGACGTGTCCGGCCCACCTTATCTTCGATTCCTTGGCGAAAACGGCAGCGTCCCTGATCTTCGATCGTTGGCGTAGTTCGGAACTCCGGATTCCCCTCTGCACTTGCGTGTATAGGGTTACTCCATGCATCATCCTCTCGACAAGGAAGCACATGCATACTTTATTTAATCTCAAAATTCACGTGGGCATAAAAAAAGAATGGCAGCTGTAGCCGCTAACTTACTTATGTCTTGAATACTGAAACTAATTCCATGCAGTAATGCGACACGCTATAATCCTTGGTTTTTGCATATAGTAATTTCCTCCCGTGTCGTGAACAGCAGGCTCCATCTGTTTTTGAACCACACATCTCATTCGAATATTCATTAACTTCTGCTTTTCTTGGAGCGTATATGTAGCGATTTCGCGTCAAGTTAAATAGAATGTACCATTGGTCGCCCTACTTCCCAAATTTCATGCTACAACTCGTCCGCTGACTCTGCCTTCTTGCCGTCGCGACGGGCCTTCTGTCGGGTACCCATGCAATTTTTTATCTTTTTGTTTACGAATTTTGACCAATTGGATATCTACCATTTGTATCACCACTTGTCTCTAATGCTCAGAAATTTCACAAGCTCGTTCTTCAAAACCTGGAGGGAGCGGGAAAAAGCTGGTGACCTCGCTTTCAAATTGAAGTCGATCGTCCAATTATTTCGACATAAAGATGACGATTGAACGTCCGGGGTAGGCGTGACCATCTAGGAAATGATTAGGGGAAATATGGTAGGGGAGGTTGTAAAACTAGTCGCAGTTACAGAATTTATAACGGGTCATTATGGCAATGGATTGCAATTCATTAAGGTATGAACATTTATTCTTGTACGAACGCTTCGGCAGACTCTGCGGCTCAAATGCGTTTACGTGCGCTACCACTCACTTCGCTACCGTGGAGAGTAACGTAAGCGCCTGCAAGCCCATTCTTATTAACGTCCTCATTCGCTACTCGCAGGCGTTTTGGCTGGCTGACGCGTGTGGCCGGCGCCCTATTTTAGACCTGCCCCGTCCGCATAAGCCAACTAACCGACCTAATAAAACTTTCCATTTAAAATTAGCAAACAACCTATTCTACCCAGAGCCACTGCGCATATATCTTACACATTTGCAGTATTTCATGTTTATTTTTCGTACAGTGGATTTAGTTTATTTATTGCAATGATGTAGGGAGTAGGGTAACCGAAAATGCGCGACAGAATTGAAAAAAGAGTTTGAAGAATATAACAAGTGGAAAAAGAGCTGAAAGTGATTGAAACGTAGTAGCTTTAATTGTTTCATATGCTCGAAGTTGTCGCTTAGCCGTTCCTTCACTTTTACTACAATTTAGCGAAAAAATTGAGAGAGTGCAACTGGAGTTTTTCACAACAAATACCAGTAATTCAGGAATTCCTTCTCATTGCGCAGTCCCACGTCTGTATGTTATTCTCCGGATTCAGTTTATCATTACTATTAGATTAGAGCACGAGAAAATGTCGAAAATACCCTTCAAAAACCCGTGCTGCACCATGTGCAGCACGCGGCCACACGGAGGCAAATTCGTATAGCATACCATGGTAGCAGGCAACGCGGAGTAGCGCATGTTAAAAAATATCAAAAGGTAAAAAAACTCTGTACAGGTGCAGCCACGTCTCAGGCGGGAGGACAGGCATCCTTTAAGTATTACACCTATAGTATTCAGTCTCGTGTCATGACCTCATTCGGTGATCTCGGTAATTAGGTCTTCTGTACTAACCGTAGACGTCCCACGTCAGTTTGGAGCTCAGGGTGTGTGCTCCCATATGGCTCTTCGGACTCCTATCGATGCAATACTTGCTTGTTCAGGCGCCCACTAAATCCAGACGCAGTAATAGGGGAAAGCCATTCGCTGTCATGATGTTTATCCCGTACGCATTTTTCGCCAGAAATATGAGAAGAATCGATAGTACGAGGGCTGCAATGATCTTTCTTCACAATCTAATGATTAGCGCGCCCAGTAAGCATATGCGAGACTAGTTGGAATTTAACTCAACCATATCCATTTTCACTTTTTTTAATGTCGAACCTGACTTGGGAACACAAAGGATTCCTCACTGATGGGAGAAGATTGGATAACCTCTGCTTCGCTGATGATATCGTATTGATATCAAACAACGCAATCGAAATGGAGGAAATGGTCAACGAGCTCAATGTGGAAGGCTTGGAAGCATCGGCTTTGGAAGATAAAAACATGAATCGAAACGCAAATGAATGGTGAACTAGATGTGACACAGTGAATTTCATCCAACTAGCGGACAAAGCTTACCGTCTGTATAGTACTAAAAGAAGATCAGTAGAAATTCGCGCCGTGTACATGAAAAGACTCAACATCGAACGAACAATATTGCGCCACCCGAAATAAACTGAAGGATACGATAGTGTGTGTACCTGGGCAGACAATTTGCGAAGTTCGAGTAAGATAACACAACCCAATCAAACATCACCTCAGAGCCTCTATAATCTCAAAATGCTTCAGTGTACCTAAGCATTGTGTTTATACACTTCCCCATTGTAAACATGGGAGCTCGAGTACGATCAGTCAAGGCATGCAAGCAACTAACATTCATGGGATTATACGAAGTTATACTATGCCAGCAATGTTATGCCACTGAAACATGGCCTGAGAACAAGACGATAGCCAAAGCCATGCAAACAATACATCGTGGGCTAGAAAGATGTTTCCTGAAAGTTAGTCGACATCAGCATGGAGACAGAGCCTACGAAGTTCAGAATTAAGGGAGAGATCACACCTGAAAGATCCCTACAGTACATGGCACAATCGAAACATCGTTGGGCTGGTCATTTACTTCGCCGAGACGATGACAGATGGAGCCTCCGAGTCACTGAATGGCTCCCAAGAAACAAAACAAGACCGCTAGGACGACCGCAAACCCGGTGGGCCGACTCGTTTTCAAAGTATTTCAGACAACGTGGTCTACATTGGATGCAAGTCGAGCCGGGAAGCATGGAAGAACTGTGGTCTTCAGCTGAGAAGATCATCGCAATTCATTTTTCCTAGGAAGTCAAAATGATCGCTTGAGGGTCGCGTTAGCCGTTAGCTGTTTCCTCTTTAGGAGGGTCTTGTATCGCTCTCTGGAGAGGTGTTGCTGTGTAGAGCAGATTTGGAAGTGCGCTTCCTGTAGTGGAATAGCAGTTATTATAGTTGATGTGTAAAGATTCCTTAGTCGATAATTGGATATTTTCAGGATTTCTCACGAAATTCTTCAATGTCCTGGTAATTTTACATGAATTTCTGATCTTTTCCTGTCTCTACTGTGTCATTAGATCATATTCCTCAGTTTCAGGCATGATAGGAGAGATCGGAGGGGGGGGGAGGAGGTTTGGGAAAGTAAGTAGGTCCCAGGGTGATCAGGTGTGGGACCATGACTAAGTGGCTCGTTTTGGTTAAACTCCGTCAATATATTGCTTACTCTGACCGAGGATGCTATGCGCCGCAGTTTCCTTTCATGTTCGCCTTCAGCATTATAGCACTGGAAGCTTTGTCCATCTCTTCAGAACCTAATTTTCATTTTCCTTTTCACATCATGAATAATCCATAGTGCTACTCAGCAATGCGTTGACTCTTCCACATAATGAGGTGATGACGTCAATCGGAAGGAGATTTGAGTACATTCTCCGTCTATTCAGAACCGCTTTCCCTGTTTATCCCTCTGTACTTGTATGCCCTTGAACTGAGTGCCTTTGAATTGTACTTTGCAACTGGTACTTTATTGCAGGAAACATATCACTCACTCTTCACTATTAATTTATCACTTGATTTATTATGTATTTTGGCCTGTCTTATTACAGTTTGGTGTTGATGGTGAAGGGTTAGAAAGTGTAACAGTTACATGTCGCGAATTATCAGTCCGAGGCAAAGCCTACCGCCTGAGTCGAATGTCCAATCAGTTTTTCAACGGCTTCTCTGGTAGATTGAATCTTGAGAGGCGCTATTGTTGCAAGCCTTGGTCTCCCAAGCAGGGTCAACCCTATCGTTGTTACTCTTTGGAAATTTTTTACCCCCCCCTTCATGGGTGATTTGATACGACCCCCTTGTATGTGACACTTGTGTAGAGACAGTGTTTACCATCAATATTTATTTCTACGTAAGTCATCAAAGATGAAACTTTAGCAAAATCCACGACAGATATTCATCGCTGCTTCCAAACACGAAAAAATGAGATGCATTCAAAGATATCCGTGTACTCCAAAGGGTTACCAAACTAGGAGATGAAATAAACTGAACCAGTGACCGGAATATTGACAATATTACCTGATAAAAACTTATGAGAAGTCAGAAAAAATTATCGCTCCAATTGAAATACTGAAATCCTTCACGTTCTTCAATTGCAACACAATTTTTACACCCCTCTTTCTAAGGCTATAACTTCCTTCATATTCGAGCTTCTGCGCCGAAGTGATTTGATTTGGAAAATTCAAATTATTCTCTCTCCAACCATGGTAAAAATTCTTCGAAAGTTAATTTAATAAAAATTTAGTACGTTGTTACTTTTTTCTGTGCAAAGCGACTTTTTGACCTTCAAACGATCATAACTTCCTTCAAAGTCATTCATTTGGGAAGCTGAACACGGTATGACAAACTACAGGATTCAAGCTTTCTAACGAGCACCCAAGCGTTCCTGAAAGATCAGCAGTTCAAAAATTAGTCCCGTTGTTACTTTTTTGAGGGGTATTCTTCAAGCCATTTTCCCGAAAACGCGGGTTTTCTTAGGTTTCACTGCCCGTAACTTCTTGGAAGACCAATGTCATGTTTAACTTAGGATGTGCTAGAAAGCTTCGAGCATGCGCTTGCACTACATCCCTTGCCTTGGTGCGCGCCACGCCTCGGGCGCCCTTCTAATTCGCTGATTCATTTGAAAGCTCATTTAGAGGGAATCGATTTATAGATGCTGTATCAGTCATCTTACGAAAACGTAACGTGCTGGCTATTATCCGATATTACCAAGAATCCCACTGTCGGCCACCGAGAGGGTACGACCCCCCTCCCTCCAAGCTCAACTGAGTACGACCCCCCCGTTGTTACTCGTAACAACGTAGGGTTGACCCTGCTCCTAACTAAGTTCCGCGAAATCTCTCGAACCTCGGCCTCCTGATCACTTAGTTTATACGACTGAGTTCACTCTTGTTCATGATGTTGACAACGCGGCCTTATTGCTGATAAATTACTTCGCACCGAATGTGCTCCCGAAATTCTTGCTGAATTTGAAGGAATTAGAAGGATAACTCGCTATCAGCTAGTTGTATCAGTATTGAACATAGTAATTTTTAATTGTGCGGAAAAGGTGTGAAAGTAAGTGGCGCTACTCAACACGTGCAAGGTTTCGGCGACTTGAACATTCAGTCGTGGATAGTGTAGACCCGAATCAGATCCAGGACTGCACGTGGTTCAGGCCAGCAAATTCTTTGATCTCTCCTGGTTTTTGAAGTCAAGCTCCGGGATAGAATGAGTGTGGAAGAGCGTTTAAGGAAGAACTGAGGTGGGAAGATAGTCTGGACAAGAATGACGAAAGCAAGAGAGCACCCGATAACGACCCGAATAAATGACCTCCTTAGTCCAGCTGCATCCATTTAAAGAACAGCGAGCTACACGACGTAGCGCAGTGCTCCGGTGCTCATTCACATGAACCAATGCGAACGCTGCCGCAACTGCGCCAGGCACTTTTCTCGCCGCTCACTGGAAGCCAATGTCACGGGAGGTGGATTGATGATTGCGGTCAAAGCGAACTCCTAGCGCCTTTCTAGGCGGGCTTTCAGGCCACGAAGAGCGCAAAATTAAACGCTTATACCCTGTTAGTAACTCGGTGATGGCACTGCTGAGGCGTGTTCCATCCCGGATTGGATTGATTGCTCACAGGAATGCTGGGATGAATAAAAGCGGTGACTTGCTCAGCTTTTTGCGTCACTAGCAGTTTCCATAGGTGCAGGCGTCATCGAATTCAAATACACTTACAATCCCGTGTGGACGTCGAATGAGCGGCGCATCCGAAAAGGGGCTAGCTGAAAAGGTTGGGCTCAACCTCACTGATGGGTCTCGGCCTCGCTGATGAGCTCCCTCCTGTGGGTGGGCGGATAGGTCCGCAACTATGGAGGGGGCAGCCACGTAGCTTGACATCTCAAAAATGCTCTCTGTAAGTACGATTCTCGTCTGGCTAACGCCGCAGTTGGACCACACACACTTCGGATTATCCTGTTCTGGCCGCGTGTTGATTAGCTGTACTCACGTTAACCTAAATTTTTTTACCTCTTTCAAACTCTTCAAGATTTCAGTCCTTACTTAGCCTCACTGTCTGCTTCTTAAGCTTCTGCAGCGTAGAGCGAGGGGACTTGTGATTTCGTGTTTTTGACGGTAGTTCTTCTCCTTTTTTCTCCCCTTGTAGTCCACATCGCAACTCTACTTTCCGTACTCTAAGGGAAATTACTATTTACTACTTCAAGTTGAATCCTGACTCTTGCATGATCTGCCTTTAATGTCGAAGGACTTCAACGTTGCTGATTACTTGATGCTCCGGTAGCCCTGCTCTGAATTACGGGAACCAGAATAAATATTAATACATGTTAGAAACACCCTTCAGCAGTCGACATTCAATTACATTTCTCTGTCAGTACGGTGGTTTTCAGAAGTGAATTTTTCAGAAAAAGCCTTTCTATCAACTAGAAACTTCTCAGTCCACATTTTCCATTTATTCAATTTGAATGAGCAATTTTGTTTTTTCAAGCATGACAGTTTGGACGGGCAACGGCGAGAAGAACTAATCGTTTTCGACGAAATAGCTGTTGCTGCCGCTGTTGCTGTTGGATTAATCGAAACGCCTCCGGCTTCATTTTGACAGAGAATTCACTGTTTTGATTTGGTTTTCACTCCTCACGGATTTACCTTCTTAATTTGATTTGTAGAGGCTTTTTGGACCTTCAACTACCTTAGCGGACAGCGGAGCGTAGGCAGTTCTAACTAAAATATTTTAAGCTTGCCTTAAGATTTCACGAGATCTTCTTTCCCGAAGGAGCCCATTCTGAACATCTTCCAGCGCTATCGCAAGATACGGGGTCCTTTAGTGGCAATGCATCTCAAAGGAAGGATGTTTCATGCTGGAGGAGAGACTCCATAGTACGGGAGCAATTTTAGTTTTCCTCGAAGTTTCTGACCCCTCCTAGGCTTAATTCCACCCTCCCCCGTATCTTGCTATAGCGCCCATCCTACTTCACATATCGTGGCCTTGGTGCAGAATCAGAAATTGTTCATGATTTCGGACTTCTTCTGCCACTCCTGAGAAAATTCAGAGCTGGCTCGCTGAATTTCTTGCGGATGAAGAAAGGATGGGTGGATTATTTGCGTACTGCAATTGCCAATCAGATCCATCCATCCCTGCTAGCGAAGTGGTTTTCTTCTTTGTGCACATCACGTTGGCACTTCGAGACCACCTCGAGAAAATTGCACTGGTGCGCCACTTATCCTGGTTTCTCAGCTGCGTCTCCCGTTTTCCTGGGTCCATGCGCTTTACTCCCTTCGCTGCCTCTGCCCTTTCACCTGTCGCTCACTGATGATTTTCATTCTGTCTGACCTTTTTTCCTCTTTGCTGCTTTCCGAGAACGGAATCGCTCTCCGCCTTGTAGTTCTCTCTATTCCACGAATTATTCAGGATTTTACTTACCATAATCCGAACAAAAACTCTCGAAATGTGGAGTCAAGTAGAAGTGATGTCTCACTCAAGAAAAATAGTGGCACGGCGTTGATGCTTCGAAATGCTCCTTGCAGTCAATTTCCTTCCGCGATTTTAAAGACCTTTTGATG